>KZ870460.1:51215-61814 GCA_003456935.1 Machilis hrabei | reverse complement strand
AATCGATGCTGGTACTGTAATCTAGCAAATTTTGTTCTGTACAATAAACGTTTATCATAATCTAAGTTTTTCAACTTTAAAGCATCGTTGATAAGGTCATGGATTGTATTACGTCACGTGACATTTCTTGCGTAACCATTTATTACCTTATTCAGTTATNATTGAGATGGTATATGTTTGAGCATGTTTGTTGATGTAAAAATGTAGTGATAATTTGAGGGACTATCACAACGCAGCACCCATCCACTTCAGCAGGTATAGAACCCCCCACCTTACACGGGTCCTAAGGCCGTGTCGTCATGATATGAAGCCGTCGGTGTCGTATTATAAGCTATGCATAGCAAATATATAGCCCACCCAAATAAATGACCAGATTCTCTGTTTAATTGGGTATGGACGGCAGACTGTGTCCATCTTGGTTGCCATCATTGTCCATGGTGGGTGACTACGCCACAGTACTACGGTATATTTACGAGGTCATTTTCTGACAGCAAACAAGCTCAGAGATCAGAATAAGTATGACAAAAGCGTCTCAAGAAATGAAGGATCCTCTAAGCATTCACATTCACAGCCACAAGTGGAGAGACGTGGGTGAAGTTTAATGAATACAAAGTTGCCGGGAACATTGTATATAGTAAGTACATAAAATGTATACAATGCTTCCATCCTTCGTTAAAAGTTTGTGCACGGTGAAAGCTAGTGTTTTTGTGGAGAGAGCTGTATTTTCAACAAGCATTTCTCAAGCTCTGTCCACGTCTCGCTATTCATGCCCACTATATCAACTTTTCTATATCATTATGCTACAGCCCTCGCTGTGTTGTAGAATATATGCGTCGATAGCACAGTTGTGTATGCTGCATCTGATTAATCAAACGATCCAATAGATCATTGAACCATAAACCGGTTACTGTTTGCCGTCTAAAGATACCAAATCAAGCACAGTTATTTAAAAAAAAACTGCGATATTGTGATAACTGCAAATTTTCTACATGTAAATAAAGGATCAGGCATGTAATAATTTATGAATAAAAAATTAGGGCCTGCCTACCTTTGTTTTGCTGGTTACTGAAGTGGACATGTACACCATCGTATCTAAATCTCCCATCAGGTACTCTGACACCCTGTATGAAAAATAAAAATATGTTTAGCAGACGAAAACAGCACCAAATCGACTTATAACTACTTACTGGAGGTAGTCCTACCTGCTGCTGAAAGCCAATGCCAACTGGTCAATGGAATCAAATATCTCCTTGGAATCTGATTTTTCTTCATCAAAGCGGTACCCTACAAATGAAACCAAAACATAGTCAAACTTCGACTACAGATATAATACACCTTAGTGTTTTAGATGTCTTAGTTTTAGAACATAACACACCCTTGCATANCAAACATTATCAACTTTTATTTTATTTTATTTTTTGCTTGGGCAGTTTTTCTCTATAGACGCTGAACGGAATGTAGTTTTAAAGTTTTGGAGAAAGTACACTCTTTTTTCAATACATATACAGACTGCGTGGACACATCTCTTTAGCGGCGTCAATAAAGCTATACCATAGGCAGTCACGCTACTTCTGAGTGATTTGTTAGGCTAAGATCATATATGTATGCACACAGGTAATTCACAGGTTCGAATAATATAAATTTATAAATACAGCAATATGCTGTCAGAGCAATGTCGTACATTGTGCGGGCTTATCGTACAGTGCCCGCATAAGCTCGGTGTCTCCCGAGGGAGATAATCGTGAATTTGTTGCTTAAAGTGATGTACAGATCTGCAACACCTTGCGTTCTGATCTATGTGTTTAAGAACATGCCACACTACACCAGTGCAAACGTGTGGGGCATGGTATCCATATTTTCTGAAGAAAATGATACGGACAGAGTGATAGCCTTCAGTGCTACAGGGACAAGATAAATAATGGTCCGTCAACGTGTAGACACTAAAAGCGGGATCCTTCCTTTGCCAGACAGTACTGTATGTTCAAACTTAGAAAGCGGACTATCTGAGTGACTTGTTAATAAAACAGTTATTGAATTGTGCAAGTGAATCGATAATACACAGTGTAACAATAAAGTTCCCGTACTGATGCCATAAAAACAAAACAAAACAAAATCAAAAACATATACGTACCATCATTCAATATAGTCCCCGCCCGCTACCATATAATGTTTACATCGCTCATACAACGAATCGAATGCCCAAGAAAACGCTTCTTCCCATATATCGCCTTCAGTTCTCTCGTCACAATCTGTTAGATCAATGAAACAGCCTCAAATCTCGCTCTTTCGTCGCAATTTAGGAAATAAAATAAAAGTCAGCCGGTTCTAAACCAGGCGAGGCATAACACAGGAATCCCTCGTTTCGCCAAAAGAAATTGGAGACAACGATCGAAGAATGCGCAGGTGCATTGTCGTGCAGAAGAAATCAGGACCCAATTTCCTTAAACTCACGCCTAACACAATGAACTCGAGCGTACTGTCTCTATATTAATCTCTGTCATTTCTTCCAACATCCGAACACTCAAAGTTCGATCTTCGGCCAAACACTTTTCCGTTGATTATTTTGTTCCGTTCATGATCTTCTAACGACTCTGATTCTTCTTGAAACTTTGTATGCCATTCAGATACACTTGTTCTGGATAAACATTCTTCACCCTACGCACTTTTCGATATTTCAAACATTTCAGTAGCTGGTTTCTTTAATTTTATAATAAACTTAATCGCGGCTATTTGTTCCATTTTGAAACCTTTGACACGACAAAAAAAAACTAACTTCCCCCAAACAATTGTAATCCTCAAATGCATCAACCAAACAAGTTGAACCTTGCACAACATATAAACAAACGTTCTCTCTAACAAGTGCCGTTGGTCCCTGATTGATTGCGTTAGTATTGTTACTGTAATAGCGTCAGCCCGGGAACTTAATTGTCACACTGTGTACTTTGGCAAGTAGTGCGTAGATGATACTGAAACAGTAAAGTGACTGCTAAGATCATCAGATTTTACACTCCTGGTGTTTTTTTTTTACATTATTTAATATAAACCTATAGTCAATTCCATTACTTCTGAAATACTGAGAGACCAAGACCATCACATTACTCTTGCATTACGTTCCTGGTCATCGCGGTAAATATTATGGAAGCCGCTTAACGTGATTGTGCTGAACAGTCTTCATTTACATATACGCTATACCTTGAACATAACAGTTAATAAAAATATCCATTTTTATATGAGAGTTCGCGCCCTTTTTATTAATCTCAACTCTAATCACCGATTAAATCAAGAAGTTGAGATTTCTGACGCCATTTGTTTCACCTTTTCCCTTGCGTTTATGATATACACTGTACAGTGTACTCCGTTTATATATACGTATTTTCCGTAAAAGAATCCATTAGATGTGCATTTGATGTTTAAAAATCACAATTCTCTGATAGTTTAAAACAAAAATTGTTGTCATTACGGCAATGATAATAATTGTCATCATTAATCATTCTTTATCAGTGTGATATCGTTTCGAGGATTAACATGTATTTTTTTCATGTGTTAGTGTGTTTGAATTCCTTTTTTATTTGACATTACTTTATGTACTAGTGTTTAATGCGACAGCTAAACTTTTTTTTTGTTAGTGTTATTGCACCAGGAACCGCCTGCGGGCATTACATCCGGTGCGCTATCGACTAACGATTATGGCCACTTTTTGTTCCAACATTGAGTGCACACACTTAGGACAACACAAGTGAGTGATCAGACTTAGGCCAACACAAGTGCACACTTAGGACAGCACAAACATCCATGTCTTACGCGGGATTCGAACCCACGACCTTTGGGACAGGAGTCAGGCACACTACCTACTCCCTCAAGCAGGTCGACAATATGATAGCTAACTGTGTAGTTTAAAACTTACTGTCCACTACATATTTTAATGTAGAGAGACCTCTTGACGCGGCCAATCAAATTGCGCTCTTTCGATTGGTAAAGTAATTGTCACTAGTTAAAATTAGTGGTAATACTGTAAGTTAAGAGTCTGTCTTCCATTTCACGCGAAGACATTGCAATAAAGACTAGTTGTTATGATATTCTTATATAAAGAAACTCACGAAATGGTTGTACTGGAATAGCATCGCTAACACTAAAAGTGATCACAGAACTACGAAAAAAAATCAGAGTTTATGAACAATTGTCTTAAACGTTTGTTGATTTATTGTATTAGGAAACACAGATGTTGACAGAGAGTTCCGAAGTTTAGAAACTCTAGCAATAAAAAAGTAGAACTGTGATGAGCTCTAATGAACTGTGTGTATAAAGCGTGACTGTGTATGGATACCAGGAGACGTTGTGCCTAGTAGAATGAGCATAGGCAGCAACAGGAGGCTGCTTGGAAGAACAGTGGCCATGAAAATAGCGACAGAAACAAAGGTCGGAGAATTCACGACAATGTGAGAGGATGTAAAGAGCTAGTGAGTTATGGGCCAGTGTCACTGATCGCCTTTGTATCAAGTCGAGAAGATATGTTCTTAGAGGCACAACCCCATATGTGTGAACATTATTCCAAAAAAAAAACAACGTTGAACTTGTGCTTGGCAAGGAGTTAAGAGTTACTCTGCATTAAAGTACTTCCTGGAACGAAAAATAAATACTAACTGATTAGTTTGCAGGACTCAAAATAAGACGAAAGTTCGTTGTTAATTAACTTTCCAAAACTTCTGATAGAATAGAGGCAAGAGTTATTGGACGGTAATTGGAAGGAAGAGGTACACTACCATTATTAAGGATACGTTATACGTTAGCAATGTTCCAGCGGTTAGGAAAGATGCCTGACTTGTACAAATTTCACTTTTTCAGGTTTAGAGTTATAAAGTACGTAAAAGACACACGCCGTTTGCGACTCCAGAAAATACATCTCCTTCCTTTGCTTAAACTGAGATGTCAATCTAAAAATCAAATTTGTATATGAAAGCGCAAATAAATTAAGAGTGTGATTCAGAAAGGGGCATAAATTATTTGTCTAAATATTTGTAAACTTGACCACTCAACTGTGCCACGGATCTCACAACCCAGTTGGTGGTACCATTAAAATCACGTATTTTAGAAAAGAAAAACAAAATTAGAGTTGGATTGTGACATCAGAATTTAAAATCTGAGCAAAGTTTATTGATGTCGATTTTTGACTGACACTCTAATTAATATATTCTTCGTATTAAACGTAAAAATTAGAAATAAAGTGGTTTACTATAAATGTGTTGATGAACCTCTCGTAGAGGGTGTAACATAGAACTGTTCAATAGGGTGGAAACGAAAAATTGATTTTTCAAAATCGAAATCGTAATAGTGCGGAAAAGTTGCTTTTGGAGACAAATATATTACCCTTAAATTTTGGCATGTGTATGATAATTTCCTCCGATGCCCCAACGCATTGAAATCTGACATTTTCTCTTCAAAACAGGCAAATATTAAGACTGGAATTAAAACAATTCAAAACAGATGCTAGAAAAAGATGATTTGACATTTCAGCATGCAAATGCAGGGAATTTTCAGCGTGTAGTTGTGAGAAGTTCTGCAAAGTTCCTGGGAGCGAGCAGCTATTTCTCACTGACCAACGGACTGAACGAAAAATGCTAATAGGTTATATTGATCATGATGCAACCCATAAAATCTTAAAGAAACATAAAAGGAAGGAGAAAGAAACTTTAAGGCTCATGGGTCACAGGAAATGAGAAAATACTGAAGTGTTTAACGAACGATACCATACCATATGGCATTTTTTAGTCTCGAGCATCGGTTTCTTAAAAGTGGCAACGTATACATACGTGCCACAACTCAGAACGGCAGTAAATCTCTAATAAATTATGATAATTCTGCTGACATCATTGCTGCTGATATTTTAGATACCAACATCATTCAACGTGAATTGAGGAGGCAAAGTGGAAATCTCGTTCGTCATAATAAAACTTCAAAATTATCATCCATATCACATGTGTTCACTTACCTCAAGAACAATTAGAACAAGATTGTGAAAAGCGTGTTATGTTTTGTGAGTGGTTGCGTGGCTGTCTTGCTACGAACGAATCGTTTTTATTCAACATTTTGTTCAGTAATCAAGCAACATTTTCAAATACGGGATAAGTTAATTGTCATCATTTACACTACTGGGCTGCTGAAAACCCTTACTGAATGCGAACTGTACCTTTTCAACATCGCTGGTTATTAAACGTTTTGTGTGGAATCGTCGGTGATTATGTTATTAGTCCACATTTTTGTTAGGGCATTGTTACTAATGAAACATATTGCGATTTATTAAGGAATGTACTCTTACAAAATGTGAACCCTATTATTTGAGATCTACAATGTGGTCCCAACAAGATGGAGCTCCGTCACATTACTCGTGGATTCTTTTGCATGGTGAATTTGGTAACAGATGGAAAGGTCACTCACTTGACCATACATCACTAGATTTTTGGTGAGACTTTTTTTAAATATAGTGTGATATCCGTTCTTCCCACAACCAAAGACAACATGAAACATCGTATTCGCGATGCCTTGACCATTAACTTGAAATGTTTCCACAAACTGTAATATGCATGTACTGTCTGAATGTAAAAGTCACACAACTTTTGAAACAATCGTATAATGAAAACATTGTTCAGATAAAAGTTGTTTCTTTTTAATGGCTGAATATGAATATGGAACATTTTTACCCCATTGCCATTTAGGATTTTAGAGTTATCCCCCGCTTCCCCATGAAGGGGGTGGGTGTTGTAGATTCGTTTTTTCACACTGATTAAAAGGTTCCTGTTGAAATATGACTCTGCATAACATTTCATTCAAGTTCATTAAGCTATTTCGGAGATAATGATTTGTAACCATTTATTTAGGCCACCCTCTATATGCTGGCTCAAGAATGAAAATTTAATGTTTGTCAAGCATATCAGCGTATTAGTAACACACATCACTGTTTTAATGCATTGGTTAAATATTTGTTCATTTGCCACTGACACAAATAAAACTTGTAAAGTTATTTATTTTCCAATGCAACATAACAAAACTTATTTATAGTAGTATATAAATCAATAAAATTCGTTTTCAAAATAGTTATCAAACAATCGAAGTTACGAAGTTGTTTGTACTAATTTATTGATTTTAAATAATTGCATAAACTACTCAATGAAATCAATATTCCCGTCCTAAATCCGGATGAGAATGGAACCCGGATTTACGGATTGCAAAGGTATTGGCACTACCATAAGACTAAAAAATGTATAAAATGGAGTATGTTATATTCATGTAAAGAAATGGTGTTGGCGCTTGTGCGTTTGCTGATTACTGGTGGCGAACAGTTTTTGGGCGAGTGTAATCACTTGATATAGAAGGAATCTTCTCGAGAACGGCTAAACATATTCGCATGTGGTTAAAGCCAAATAAAAACGCATTCCTTTCTGAACCTTGCGTACACTGCGTATATGGGTGTATCTATGACAGGACGTAAAGGGGGCATTGGTGAGACAAGACATAACAATATCACAAATTTACGTCAATCACTGACATTAATGACAAGCGAAAGTTAAAACTGCGTATTCTCTTGTCAATCTTCATGCTTTACGTACATGATGGAAAAAGAATAAAATCTATATTTTAGATAGTTTGGCTGAAGTAGACTTGCAAAGCCTTCTACGCATCTTAGCTTTTTGTCTGTTTTAACCTATCTTGCTATTGATTGAAAAAGTAATAAACGTAGGAAATGAAACCATACGTCACAAGATATATACAAATTGTACATAGTGTACATATTTCGTCAATATAGGTTGAAGGGTTGCCGAGAAAAAAGATAATTACGATTTCCCATGCTTTTAAATGGGACCACGCACAGACTGTCGAAGAAGTAGCACTCCCGTCCACTTAAAATCCGTGCGTTACTGAAAAGCGGGCAGTGGAGGAACGATGTCAGGAGGGTGGATCTGGTGGTCTGGTGTGTGGGTTTTGTACAGTACCAGTATCGATTTTGCCATATCCACTACGTCTTTCAGGCTTCGCCTGAAAGACGTATTAGCGAATGTAATTTCTCGTAGCTTGGTAAGTGAACGAAAATTTGCATTTTAAGCGAAACGAAATTTCGCGCTACGCTTCGTTTGGATATGACAAAATCGATGCTGGTACTGTAGGTTTCTGTTTGCAACCATTGTTAGGGCAGGTTTACAAGAGAAGTGTTGCNCTTGGCATATGGCAAAGATTTCCACTCAACATGGGGATAATACAAGCAGTAGCACACGTGATGAATTGAGTCCAACCTGAAGTATTTTTCCACTAAACTGTCGTGCTGAGCCTAATATAACCATCTATGATTTGAGTGCCCGGTTGAGTACTGCAAAATAACGTCATATCCACCACTTAAAACCGCTCTGCGTAAAATTGATTTATTTAACTGGATGGACTGTTAACTTTTAGTTTGATTTGTTTAGCTACTATACCTTACAAATTCCCTTAACTTGGTTGACCAATGTAATTTTTAATGTTTTTAATGTGCTGTAGAGTCACTTGTTTCTGTAAGTTCCCTAAGGCCCTACCTTTGACTTGTTGGATAAGTGTTCCTGCAGAAACCAGTAGCTCTGTCGAATGCAGGGCTGGATATTTTTCAAGGACTGTGCGCAGGACTCGCAGCACATCTCCCAGTCTCTCATGTGCAGCCAGATGACTCATCTCTTGTTTGTCTGATAAGAAAATATAAACGTGTTTGTTACGTGTTTTAACATTTAGTACATAATGAATAAACAGATACACTGTCAGTTAAAACCTTAAAAATTATACATNGAAATCTGAAATGGAACAAAGAAAAAATTTTGACCTGTAAACAGTAGTTTATATTTTGCATAGTCAAATTAGGGGTTATACCATGACTTAAGCATAAGGAATAAATGTCGTATTTATGCACTGATAACATGCACAGTCATTTTAAGACTTTGCCTTAAAAAACGGTAAATAGTAATATAGACCGAGGACAATACAAAGAGATAAATATGTATCCTCATTCAACGTGTGGAGGATGTGTAATGACATCTTTCTGTGAGAACTGAGAAGGGCTTGGGCTGGGCACATACTTACATCAACTAGCCTACGAGAAATTATATTTAAACGGTAAAATATCAGTACTTATGTATCGAATTTCTCTTAGCATTAAAAAAATATGAATGACTGGCAAGTGGCTAAATATATTGTACGTAACGGGTTTTTATTATTTTTGTTCAAGAACGGTTATTTACATGGAATAATAATAAAAACCTGAAACTTCACGCAAAAAAAATTAATTATAACAATTATCTCGCAGGTGGTGCGTACTCTAATTATCATAGAAAGAAAAAGGAAAACAGTGTGCATTATCTGTTAACGTTAGTTAGTCATTTTTAGGTTTTCGGCCCCACGCTTCTGGTTACGATGGTCTAATGGACGTCGTAAAGACGCTTCAGGATAATTTAATTTTGCCACTCACTCGACACATAGCCGGTGGTGGGTTGTTTTACATCGAACACTTATCGATGGACCCCACTTTTAACGTCCCTCCCGGAAGACGCCTACGATCATACCTTACTGTGGAGTGCTTCACAGGCAGACTCGTAGGATAACCCTTTATACTCGAGGTAGGAGTCAGCCCCGTGATTTGAACCCGGGATCTCCTGATCAGGAGGCGAGCACTTTACCATTAAGCCAACCTGTAGGTACGTAATCTTATTATCCCTGGGAAAGTAATAAGACCTGTAGGGTAATAGCTTTTTTCTTAGATATAACTTTCTGGTTGGATACATGGTAGAGTGCTCGCCATCTACTCTGAAAGTTCAAACCTCGTGGCCGACTGCTTGCCTGAGTATAAAGGGTTCACCAATGAGTCTACCTCTACAGCCCTCCTCATTAAGGTCTATCGCAGGCGTCTTCTGACAGATACGTTAAGAGTGGGGTTCCATAGATAAGTGTTATATAAAAACGAACCCACCACCGCTACGTGTCGCGTGAGTGACATGACAAGATTTAATCACCCGGAAACGGCGTTTGGAAGCGGATGTGGTTTCCATTAGGTCTCTGCTGTCAGAAACGTGGAACCACAGACCCAAGTAATTCAATAATCTTACACACGTAATTATACTCGGGGGATTAAACGCAAAAGTTTCCAGAGATGATGTAGTATATTTATTTATTTATTTATATTTTTTTAATTTGTTTCGTAATTAAATATACAGCTGGAGGTTCGAAAAGTTTCAAACATGAAAGTTCGTAATCAAGTTTGACAGCACTGCATATCTCATTAAAGACTAAATTAACAAAATAATAAAGTTTAAAACTCCGAAGTTAATGGAACATATTGTTTTAACAGGAGCAATTGTATTTTAAAAGTGAAAAATGTACGGGTTACAGCAGTAAAAAATGTATAAATAATAATATTCTCTGGCTTTGTATAGTTAATTCAATTCAATTACTGCTGTTTTACTAAATTGAACAACATATTTAGCTACATGTGAATAGTACATATATGGTTTTGCTTTTAACACGAGAATTGTATTACTTGTGCTTTGACCACAATAGCGACGATTATTTCAAACATAAAATACACAACAATTT
>KZ870454.1:45913-60802 GCA_003456935.1 Machilis hrabei | reverse complement strand
TTTGAACCCGGGACCTCCCGATCAGGAGGCGAGCACTCTAACCACTAGGCCAACCTGTCGGTTTATGATCTGTGAACTTGTAGATTAATTTCATTTGTTGTTTTTATTTTTTTACTATTGGTCTTCAAGTAAGATTATGTGACGTTGTCACCAATAAGACTCTTCGTACGTTTCTTCAGATGGCTAGATTTTGAAAAGCTTTAAGTGATCATTAGGGATTCTGCATGAATCATCATATGGTATTCAAGTAACGAAATTGATAAAAGATTGTTGAACATAAGCTACAATTATAACGTTTCTCACCTGTATTAACCACCATATGTGTTTTCAAATTAACCGACTGAGAAAAACCTATAGTGCATGCTCTGCATTTATAGGGATATTGAATTGTATAAATAATCATATGGTTTTTTAAGTTACCAAATAAGGAAATCTCCATTCTACATGTGTGTTTTCTCACCTGTGTGAATCATCATATGTTTTTTCAAGTTCCCAGACTCGGAAAAGTATTTTGTACATATGCTGCATTTATAAGGTTTCTCACCTGTATGAATCATCTTGTGTCTTTTCAAGTAGTTAAGTTGGGAAAAGCTCTTTGTACATACGCTGCATTTATGAGATTTATCACCTGTATGAATCATCATATGGTTTTTCAAGCTCGTAGACCGGGAAAAGTCTTTTGTACAAAACCTGCATTTATAAGGTTTCTCTCCTCTATGAATCAACATATGTTCATTCAAGCTCCGAGACCTGGAAAAGTATTTTGTACATATGCTGCATTTATAAGGTTTCTCACCTGTATGAATCCTCATATGGTTTCTCAAGCTCGAAGACCGGGAAAAGTCTTTTGTACAAAAGCTGCATTTATAAGGTTTCTCACCTCTATGATTCAACATATGTTTATTCAAGTTCCCAGACAGGGAAAAGTTTTTTGTACATATGCTGCATTTATAAGGTTTCTCACCTGTATGAATCCGCATATGTTTTTTCATGTCTGAAGACTGGGCAAAGTCTTTTGTACATTTGCTGCATTTAANTTTCTCACCTGTATGAATCCGCATATGTTTTTTCATGTCTGAAGACTGGGCAAAGTCTTTTGTACATTTGCTGCATTTAAAAGGTTTCTCACCTGGATGAATCATCATATGTATTTTCAACTCCCAAAACCGAGAAAAGTCTTTTGTACATATGCTGCATTTATAAGGTTTCTCACCTATATGAATCATCATATGGTTTTTCAAGCCCTTAGACTGGGAAAAGCCTTTTATACATATGCTGCACTTGTAAGGTTTCTCACCTGTATGAATTTTGTTCAGTAGTTGTCTTGTGTACTTGCCACCAGTTCCATAAATACCTATAAAATAAATTAAATGCGTAAGAGACACACTGTCGATTTCCTTTATAAATCAGATCAATACTATGCCTTTCAAAAAATGGTATTGTCTTTTAATGTAAGGAATTCAACCCAATATACAGAATCTCATTTTAGAGAATCTTCATGGAAGGATACCTGTTGTGATACAAAGTTTTGGAATTAACTCCACAGATAACAAGGGAACAATTTAGCATTATAAGTAGGAAATACTAGAAAAGGACATTCGTCAACAAATAATAACATGTGATTTCTATATTCCATTAACATTTTTCTTTCATTAATGTTTGTTTACAAGCATGAACATTACTGAAGTTTGGCATTCTCAATTAGTCTAGTAGAGAAGGTACTATTTTACCCTTGAAACTATTATTCTATATTTTAAACATATTTATGATATCTCTATTTACTAGATTGCTATGTACAAATTTATTTTACTGCCCTACATCACACGGCTCATAAATAGTAAAGCAGTATACTATAGTTGAAAGAGTCACAGTCACGAAGGCAAAGTCACATGTTACAGATGACACTGATATAACATGCTGTAAAAAAGACTTGTCCCTTAGAATAGCTGATATGGGAATGCTATGACAGTATATGATGCTAACAGAAAATTGAAAAACAGGATTTAGCACAGAAGATGTTCTATGACCGTAACTGCATCAGGAAGATCACAGCATCTGTTTTCTTTTACGATAAGGTATATTGTTCCTCAAATTCATGCCACACAAGACGTCCATCACTTTAGAAACCTATCCTGCAACTATGAGTGGTCTAATAGACACAGTGTAGGAGATATAATGTGAAAAACTATAGTCAGTCATTCTGCTGTTCAACAACAAATTCATAAATACAGAAGTCACAGGTCACCATTGTAGAATGTAGTTTTGAACAACATAACCATACACATTTGCACATTATACACCAGACAAAATCCCCAATAACTATTTTTTCGTGCGATAATGATCTGAATGCAATAGTCCCGGTTAGGAATCAATATAGTCTTGACAGGGTTGTTTGCTAAAACATGGAAATCATTGTATTGTTATGGATTAAGGATTTTCTAACCCAAGTGGAACAAGCATGTGGAATACATTTAGGATGATCAAGACGACCATTTGAAACGGAGGTCTATAAGTTATTAACTCACTACGTATGTCCATGGTTTCTTCACATTATTCAAATTATAAACCACTTAAAATACTGGACGTTATAATTTAGTTGAAAATAATTGTTTTATTATTCACAAACGAGTGTCACTGCACAAACAAATTTTGGTACCGTTTATTAGTTATACAATTTATATTACTGCTATTTAATGAACACAGAACTCTAGCCTTGAATGAAAACAACATGTCTGATGTAAATTATGCATTTTTTACTTTAATTTCTAAGAATATCTTGTAATCCAACAATAAGCTGAGCCAAGTTTACAGAGTGTGGCATGCTGCCACATTATTTTCTTATTCTCTTCACGTTTATGTTTGGTGTAAATACATTACCGTTTATTTGAAAGTGGTACACTTATTGGTGGTGTACCACTTTCAACAAAGGGTAGTTTATACAGTATACTATATTTTACGAGTATATAAAATAATTTTAAAATATAAAAGGTTATATTAAATAGCTGCAAGAAAAGAACACAAATTCACCAGAGTACATAAATAATATGCTACTAAGTAACCTTAATATTGCACCTGCCTAATAATTACAAAATATTTATGATTTAACTTGATAAGGTAATTTCCACGTAACTATTAAGATCTAGAGTTCGAAATGTATGTTTTTAAGTTGTTTTCATGTGAAAAAAATGATATTAAAAAGGAAGTGTTAGTCTCAAAACAATTGTTTTAAATATAAATTATATCAGCTTCATTAAACATACGACACTTACAACAAAAATGAAACAAATTTATGAGGGTTATACAATAAAAGCAATTGCAATCATATGAAAGTGTATTTAAAAAATCAAATATTTTAACTCCTTTGATCTCTTAAATCAAATACAACCAATTTTTCGTTTAAGTTTCAGATGGGGTGTGGTCCTATGGTTTGAAATCTAACTTTTTAAAGGCACTTCTTCACCTGAATAGAAATAAAAGATCAGTAGATGTTATTTTAAAAAGAATGAGTATTATACTTATAACATAAAACAGATTTAGCTTTGAAATACTGTAGATATAAAGCACTGAATCATTTTTTTGTAAAATTTTAATTCAATTGATAATTATTTTCCTGAAGCAAGCAGTTGTCGTAAGTCTTAAGCCTAAACTTCATGTTGTAATATACTTAAGTAAATTAAGCTGTGAATTGGAGGTAATTCATTAATTAAAAATTAATTAAAACCTGTAATTTCAAAATATGCTAAATTAATGTGTTTTGGTTATTCGTATTCCTGAACCANCCAATGGGGAAAAGTCAACTTTCTAAATATGAATTTAATCATGATGACAGTAATATCAATGAATTTTTCAGTAAATTTAAAAAGGGAAACTTAATGTTGTTAGTTCATTCAAAGCCGATACAGTTTTATTAAATTTTTATTATTACTATATTGTGTAAACTTATCAAAGCCATTAATTTCTGTGTGTCAATTACCGAGGTGTGATGTGAAAGTGCTTAATTGGCAGAAGCGATCACGTGATGTTCAAATTCAATCGTCTCGTACGGCTATGAGGATGAACAGCTGATGTTTTAGGAAGCCAAAGTAGTGAACCACCAGAAGATGGAAAGAAAGTGACGTGCCGATTATCAGTTCTGTTTCGATTAAAAATTTTAAAAACTAAACTTCCTTTCGACTAAAATTTAAATGTATTAAAACAACGTGCAATGATACCATAAGTTGTTTCTACTAAGTGCCAGAAAATTATAATTAGTTGTGAACTTATTCGAAATATGTGACATTGTATCTTGCGTACCAAGTGGAAGCCATTTTATGCATTCATGCCATGCATGAAGATTACGAGTAGATAATATTATTTTTATCCTTTAGACTTTCTGAAATTTCGATACTTCTAGTTGGTGATGTGCAGTAACTTGTTTTATNAACAAATTTTGTAAGTTGGGAAAAATAAGCGTACAATTAAATTGCTGATGCTTGATTATGAAATTGCTTTTACTATGTGTCAAATTTATGCTACATTCGTGAGATAAACTATAACCGATTAAATCATCTTGGGCCTTATGTAAACTAAGTATGTTAAAATTATAAATAATATTGCAGTTGCTACGTTCAAATTGTTCTTTGCAAAGCTTAAATTAAATTGGCATTTACTACGAGGTGCCACAAGTCATAAATTTACCAAGGTTGCCAATTTAGTGCCCGTGTTGCCAAGTCTGTGACCAAGTAAATGTCGCTATTTAATATCTACATTCTATAAGTTAAAAATTTTTTTTAGTTATGTTAACCACTGATCGTAGTAAGTAATCTAATTCATGGTATGCACCAAACAATTTACTTTGTCACCAACGTTGCAAATTCTTAACTGTGGCAACCATGTTAACAAATTATTGCCAATTGTGAAACTCATCGTTTTTTAAGGAGTAGGCCATACTTTTGTTTAAATCGGACCTGTGACAATACTTAGTATCTACGGTAATGACCTATTCCAAAATATTTAATAAAAAAAATGGCCTTTCTAAGCACCAACTAACACGTCTGTTAATTTTAAACAATCAAAATATTAAATTGTTTGATTTTATGGTTTTAATCTTGACTCTTAGGTCTAATTACAAATATGCACATGTAATTTATTTTAAATTTGATTTGACACCTGACTGAGTTTTGATTATTTTAGATCACTCTTTTTGATAGAATCCATTTATAAGTTCCCTTCCAGAAGATTCCTTAAATCATTCATCAGACATAGGGAATGCCTATTTTAATCCAGGTTAAAGAGTACATAATAAGGATTGAATCTTGGATCTATCGTTTAGGAGGCCAGATAAAAACTTATCACTTCGGGTAACTGAAATAAAACATCTATGTTTAATACTATATTATAACTTAAAAAATAAAAACAATTTAACAGAATTGAACGAATCGTACATTTCGAACCATGAAGAGTGTCGTCTTTATCTTCGGTAACTTAAACGTATTATACAAAACATTAAAATATTTATATTATGAATTATAATTTAAACAAGTGGTATGTTAATTCTAAATTTGTTTTTATATATTTAGATTAATTTTGGACAAAATATTGTGGAAACGTTTTATACTGTTCTTTGCTTTTTAAAGAAAACTTTTAACATTTTTTAAAGTAATGTTTATACAAATGATTCTGCAATCTATATATTGCAGACAGTGACCAATATCATAGAATTGCAAAAAGAAAATGTGGTAAGCCATTCATATTATTGTAAATCATGTATAAAAATAATATACCGGATGTTCATTAGAAAACTTCCACCAAGAATATCACGAAAACTAACCACTAGATGAAAAAAATGTTTCAGACAAAAGTTGTATAATTTTGAGGGGGACTGAAAATGGAGCGATTAATTTTTTAATCACATGACGTGGTTATTTCGAGGTAAACTTTGTTTTTAAACAGCAACCCATAATTTTTTAGCGGATTCAGGTTCTGCATGAAAAAACAAACAACTTTTGTCTAAAATATTTTTTATCTGGCCTTTACATTTCTAGATATATATGCTTTTACCAGTTAACATGCACTAAAATAAAATTCAAAAAATATTTGCAAACTGCAACTGGTTAATCGACATATGCGACACAAATTGATGGTTTCAAAGGACTATTCAGGTAGTGAGGTGTCTAATTGTGTTATTATGTCACATAACCTCACGTAAGTCTTAGTAAGGTAATCTTTATTTGAATAACATAATTTGTGCATGTCATTACACAATGTAGTTAACTTAAACATTTCGGAATCTTTCATTACAACAATGTTTGTTAAAAACTGGTTTTCTTACATTATATGTTCCAAATGTTCATTCCCCATTTACAGCCTTTGTTGAAACTCACCTCTAGAGTTTAATAAAGTTTTTGTAATAATGTTTCGAGCTTTTAACTAACCAATATTAGCTGGTTTTGTAGCATAAACAATAGATTTTGAATGCCCCCATTAATAGAAATTAAGTGGACTTAGGTCAAGGGACTTCAGTGGCCACTCTATCGGTCCTCGTCTGCCAATCCATTGTCCTGAAAATGTATTGGTTAACCATTCACGAACAGGTAACTTATAGGGAGGAGGTGCTCCATCTTGTTTTAAAATGGAGAAGATTTTCATCTAATTCCATGTTTCTTTCTTCATCAGGTTATTCCAACACCTGAACTATTAAAGGATAGATGGCTTCTTCAAGCATGTCTAAGTATTTGTCGCATGTTAAATTGCCATCAATAAATAATGGTCCAATAATTGTATCACCCAGTAAACCGGCCCTCACATTTACTTTCTCCGGCCACTGTGTATGTCCACCGGTAAGCAAATAAGGGTTTGTATCACACCTATACTGACAGATGTGTTTATTGACGATTCCATTTAAAAAGAAAGTTCATTCATTCGAAAACCAAATGCATTTCCATAAACGTGGAGACATAGTCAATAAATTACGCATTTCCACACAGAACTGTATTCGCTTATCTGGATCATCTTCGGTCAAAGTTTGATGGACCTGCATCTTGTAGGGATGAAATTTCTGCAATTTAAGCATTTTATGAACACTCACCACTGATACGGGAAACTTCGGAATATGATTACCAATAATTTCAATTTGAGTTAATTCATCTAATTCTCTGTGATACGTAAGTGTTTTGTTTTTGAGAGATCCTGCTACTTGAAATTTCGAAACAAGCTTTAAAATGTACTTATGAGAAGCATTTCTACTTGGATATCTCGCGTTACAAGCAGCTGCAGTTGTTGTGGCATTTCGATTGTGAGCTCCATACATGAAGATTCTTTCAGTTCTTTCTTGGACGGTATAAACCATGTTCACACATTTATCAGGTCTCAAGTTCACGAGGCAACTAGTGATAACTTACGTACGTACATAACAAGAAAAGAACATCGATCAAGAATTTGTGTTTTGAAATGTTTGTTGTGATTATTTAATGTCGCTCTCACAATGCAATTCCTACAATGTTAAATTCGGGAATCATACGAATGAGCGCTACAATGTTCGCTAATCGGACAAGAAGCAGACATCGATAATCAAAAGTTAAAAAATTAATAAAGAAGAAGGTTTATTCTGCCTGTACGACTGTTTAGCTGTAAATGGGGAACATTTTGAACATGTACTATAAGAAAGCCAGTTTTTAACAAACATTGTTGTAATGAAAGATTCCAAAATGTTTAAGTTAACTACATTGTGTAATGACATACACAAATTATGTTATTCAAATAAAGATTACCGTACTAAGACTCGAGTGAGGTTAAGTGACATAATAACAGAATTAGAAACGTCACTACCTGAATAGTCCTTTGAAACCATCAATTCGTGTCGCACATATCGATTAAGTTTGCTTTTCTTTTTGTATTTTGTTTTAGTGCATGTGAACTGGTAAAAATCATAAATATCTAGAAAAGTAAAGGTCAGATAAAAAAAGTTGTTTCTCTTTTCATGCAGAACCTGAATCCACTAAAAAAATTATGGATTGCTGTAAAAAAAAATTGAACTTCAAATAACCTTGAAAACGTCATGCGACTTAAAAATGAATCACTCCATTTTCAGTCCAACACGAAATTATACAACTTTTGTCTGAAATATTTTTTCATCTAGCCGTTAGTTTTAGTGATATTCTTGGTGGAAGTTTTCAAATAAACACCCGGTATATTATTTTAGGAGGCACAATTTCAAGTTTAAATATTATTCTATCAAACATAAATACCTTAAAAATTAAAAAGAACATACATTTCGAAAATAGNTCACAAGAGTAATTTTAATTTTTAAAATATGCTACACTTACTTTCCGTTCCACTTTCTTTCCCTGAAGCAACATCAGAGATGTCTTTGTCCTTAATGTTGGCGCTAGAATGCATCAACACATCATATTTCTCTTCCAAATCCACTTCACAGCAAGCCCGTTCTGTTTCCTTAGCAGCTGATCCTACTAAATCACCTTGTCTATCACTAGTATGAATACTTTCTCCAAGAGTTGGTTGGTACTTTTCTAATGCATCTATTCTCTCGATCTTTACATAACATTTCCTTAAAACTAAATCAACTAGCAATTCCTGGCTCTCTGTTTTCACATCTTTGATTAAGGTCCTTTTCAATGCTTGTTTTGACATTTCTGGTTCTGTTTTAATCTCCAACATATTATTCTGTGTTCTGCATACATTATATTGATTAGGAACTTCTTCTTTACATACAAGTTCAGATTGAAGAAAATCCACACCAGAGTAAGACAAATTTTCTTCAGTAGGTTCATCATTTTCTTTCTTAATTGAAATCAAAAGAGGTTTCAAGATTTCAGGTGAAGCTGGAATGGAAAAATAGATAAGGTATTACAAAATACCACAGCTCATATTTAGAGGCCATAATTGCATTTGTAAATAACCAAAAGAAAAGTAGATGAATAGTGAGGCTGTAACTATAGTAAAAAATTTGAGATTTACCTTGTGCCAAAATGTAAGATATAGTTATTAATGTAATAAAATAAGGTTCATACAGTAATGGGTGTCTTTCATTTTTCTGAATCCGTCAATATAACCCAGATATCCACTTGTAAAATGGCAATATAGTTTGAACTATTGTAATACAAATGTGGCCTTAACTCTGAATGTTCATTGGTAAGAACACTTTGTTGTGTACAACAGATAAGTACAATAAGCTTGTTGTACAAAATATCGACTGGACTTTATAATTTTTTACACCCAGGTTAAAGTAAATATGTAAGTAACAAAAGTGTGATATTTATGGAGAGGAACTAATAAAAACACTAAACAATCTCATTGTTAAATTTCGCAAAGTAGTTAACTTATTTTAAAACATTTTAAAACTTCAAATATAGGAAAATGACCGACTATGAGAGAGAAAACGGTACCAAATTTGATATTTATCGTGAAATAAAGTGTTTAGAAAGAAAGAAAAAGAGAAGGCAGGATGGGAGAGAACATTTTATGTACATATTCATGAGGAGCCCTTAAGAAGAAAGACTAGATTATGCTTAAAACTAATTTTTTAAACTACAACCACACAGCATTACAGGTTTCATTGTTACAGCAACCAAATATTTTTCAATATCGTATTAAATGTTGAAATTATGGAATGGTTTCCTTACAAAGAGTTCCGCTGCTCATACCTTGGGAAGGGAATGTCATTGATGCATCAAAATTGAATGCAATAAATTTATCACAGAATTAAGATGTGAACCAAATTCAGCACTCTACATTGTAGGAAAGTCGGTTACAAATGATTTCGAAAATGGTGAAGCAAACAGACAACGTGCACCTCAAGTTAATAAAAGGTTATAAAAAGATTTCTAAGACATTATATTTTTTAATAACGAAGTAAGTGTACATTTATTGAATATTGGAAAAGACAAGTCAATATAAAATCAACTATATACACAAATAGAAAAGTGACATATATCAAATGAAATATAAAATTGTTAAGTTATATATTTTTCAATTTATTCCACCATGCAGATCTTAAACACATGAAACTAACATCTGCTTGAAATTCGCTTACGTTAAAATACAGACAACTATAAAAATGTTTTACTGTAAAATGAACACATAATTACACTCATTACAGTCCATCTCAATTTAATAGAAGTATTTTAAGCTGGAGAGCACTTTATTGGTGGTAATCGCTATGATTGTCTTAGGCAAATAAGACAAGATGTATATGACACCAGCTTTCATGATCTTGTTCTTCTGATGCAAAACGTAATTTATTAAGGTCATGCATCTTAGTAACAAATAACACATATCATTAGTTTGTGGCTTTTTCTTAGAACGTTAATTGAAAGCAAAGCGAGGTTGAAAATGGCAACAGACAAAAATATTTTACAGACCCTGCATTGCAATACATTACTTCCCAATTACATACTTTATTAAGCTATCTGTGGGTCAGATACTATACCCATCAACAATTCTATTTGTAAGGTCTATGGCAAGTACAGAATGAAGACATGTTATCCCCCAAAATTATCTTTTTTACTTACCATGATGTGCAGATTTTTAGTCTCATATTTTATCAGAATATAAGCACAAATCATGTTATAAATGTGTTGGGGTGCCACCTACTTTTTAAAATGTTATGTCATATCAAAACATGACGGTTACCTTAAAAAATATAGAGGTGGCAAGTACTTTAATGCATCAAACATTTTGGGTTTAGTCAATTGGAAGATAAAGTATCTTTTAACCTACAAAACAATTTTTGATAGCGACAACTATTTCTAATTCTTGAGTAGCAATATTAACCGGCCTTATGATCAGACAGGTGCATAAGGTTATAGGTGTTAGTTCTACGAAATGCTGTGTTGTGCAAAAGTTCATTAGAAAAAAAGTATTACTTCTTTTTAACACTGGCATTATTCAATATCACAGTATTAAGTATTGCACATTATTCAATTTCTATTAAAACTGATTTTACAATTGTTCATTAAAATAGAAATGTAGACCTTTAAAACACGTTGACTTTGAAATGTTATTTAGTCAATAGTTTGAGTTACACTTGCAGACTTGAAAATAGCATCACTACAAGCCAAAGATTAAGATGGTGAATGGTAAAGGTAAATGGTTATTGTAAATTAGTTTATTGGATANTGGATATATGTTTTAGTACGACTCATTTAAGTCCGCTACTGAACACAATAGCATNTCCCAAAACAGTTCAGGAAACAGTTGTGTACAATTTCACATGCACTGGTTTAAAATATGTAAGAGAATTACATTTGGATACATATTTACAATAAATATAAATACAATTATTTCAGGAGAAGTATTCAAATCATTTTTAATCATACTGTCTTTCATTAATTCATTTCATCATATTTAACAAATCTAAATACGTTGTTTATGTACAAAGGAATCAAATGTTAATTTGTTTGAAAGAGAACCTTAGAATAGTTGTCTTATTCAAATGTAATGCTTAAATTATCATTATTTTTCATATGCTTTGATGAGAAATGTTTGTTTCTTCTTACTAACTCCAAATTTCCTGTATATATTCCTCAACAATGTGTATTTGCATTCTAGTATTTAGAATAATATATACATATGGCATAACAATGAAACTCATTAATCTGATTGTGTAGTTTCATATGCAGGAGGCCAATTTTTAAAATTCTAAATCAAAATAAAGCTTTTATGTATACTGGCATAAAGATGAAGGTTATAATAACTCAAATCAAAAAAAATTACCACACCCATTTGGACCACAAAATATAATTAATCAATATGTTGAATAAGAAGGAATTAATCTTAACCCTTAATTAGTCGCGCAGGTTTTTGTAACGTTATTGGTCGCGCGGGGTGTTGACAACACCCCATATAAAAACTACTTTTTTTTTAATGATTAGCATTTATTTATCAACATAAAACATAAAAGTCAGCAATAAAACTGAACCTCTTTGCTCCACCAAATCCAAGGCAAAGGCATAAGAAGGTATAAGAAGTTACATCAGGTCTGTACAAAAAGGAAAAAAAAATTACAGTGCCATTATTGGCATTGGGGTGTTAAGAACACCCCGCGCGACTAATTAAGGGTTAATAACTTTGAAACACCTTTTCTAATTGTGTAATTGCTGTTTAATAAAATTTGTCAAAAAGGCTAGAACCAAAAGTAAAAGACTATCATCGTAATGGTACAGATGCAGACAATTTCATGGGCACTAGTGGCGAAAGGTGGATGACGTACTGGACAAGAAATCAACGTTGCCCATTGCACATTTCCAGAAATACCATCTCCTACCTCAAGTTCATTAACAGCAGGTGCAGAATTCATTCAAACATTAAATATAGCTGCCGTTAGTAAAGTTTTGGTGCAAACTGTACTTTCTGTACACATACAAACTGAAAGTGCTCATTGCTTGCCTAGTGTGTCACCCATCTTTTGCTACTTTGCAGCAAAAGGTCACTAGTGTTACCTATATTTAAAGTTTGAATGAATTCAGCACTCTCTCTTAAAGAAATTTTGAATTACAAAATATTATTTCTGTAAAAGTTGAATCTTGCAACATCGGTTGCTTGCCCAATACATCTTCCACACTTCGCCACTAATGAACACCCTAAAATAACATAAGATGTCATTACTGAGAATAATTCAAGATTTTATGATACACAATGAAAATAACAAGTTTAATAGGGACAAATGAAATACTTGCTATATTATTGTTAAAATCTTCAGAACTCTCCTATGACTAACTTACAATTAGGACGATTGAAATAAATTCTTACCATTTACTTGATGTTCAGTTTTAATCAATGGGTTATCGCTTTTTCCACAATCCTCCCCCAAATCACCTTCATTTTTAAGTTGGACATCAGTCTTCACACGTACAAGGTTTATATTTATGCTTGTATCTTTTGCCTTAGTATCCCAGGAAGCATCTAACTCCTGAACCTGTTGCCCTGACATTGTTTCAATCTTCACAATTTTTAAATTATATTTCACTTCATTTTCTACATCCATGACAGTGTTTACCTGTAAACAAACACAAATGTAAATAAATTATTTGTTGATACTGATACATCAGATTATTCAAAAATATAGTTGTGTAGAAATCAAAATAAAATTCATATCCTGATTTGTGTTTACAAACACTGCATTTTCTTTAAACTCTACAAATGTGTGTGCCCTAGATTATAACGCTACAGAGGAAGGAGTACAATGCTGTCAACAGCTTAATGTACATATTACACAGTGAATGTCCTAATTATATCGAACCAATTTGTCGGAATTTTGTAGTTCATATTAAACTAAGAGGAACATCCAAATATGACCTGGTACCAATTTGCCATATTCAAATTTGGATTCGTTACAAAAACACTTAGAAGGTAATAAATTAAATAAACTACAAAACATAAATCATTAAAAACCTAGTTTCAGATAACATCCAAGTAGATGCGTGTGCAGAAGCCACAATGGAGTCGTGTTTTGTTATTTTTTTTTATAAGGTTTCACTAATAATCTTACCTAACCTGAATGAACTCATCTTAGAATCATATATTTGCACTTACAGTTATTAATATGTGTCCAGGTCGTCCATTTTATTAAAATCAATTTTCACAGAGGCTCTACATCCAATGAATTCTCTATTAGAGCTACATACAAAATAATTTAAAAGCTAGTATTAAAAGCACAACTCAGTTAACCTTGTTACATAAAAAGGTTACTAAAAACAAGAAAATGTTTTTCACTCAAATACATTCAAACTTCCAAGGTGAATTTACACTGTCAGACTGAAATTTTTTTTTTCAAGAACTGGTGTTCCTATATTTTTTAGATATTCTAAGCACATCTAAATGTAGAACCAAGATCAATTACACATCACAACGCAAAAGAATTTCAAGGTGTTATTCGTTTGTTAGAAATGTGCTTTGGCGCCACTTTTCCAATGAACCAATAGCAGCCTTCAAATTCTGTCACAATGCGTTAAGATGCATAATTGAGCTTAGTTCTACATTAAAAGTGTATTAACATTGTTTGTAATACAAACACACACAAAATATAAAGTCATGCCTAGCTGTAATTTTCTGTCATTCCACAGTGGCATTTGTCTCTTCTCTCCATACACTAACTTCCCGTCAAAGGCAGTTGACTTTACTACTGCAAATACTTGTCTGTTACTAAAAAGACATTTTGTCACACTCCTGTCCGTTCCTGCATTTTGATTTATATTATGTCCTTTCTGTACCTGCTCTTCAGGTCCTATGTGGGTGCATTTGGGTTTAAATCTCAGGTTTGTCAGATTGCTCAGATGTCCTCATTCGTGTTCGGCATTAATCGTCAGATTTAGCTCAGACCGTGTCCTTGATGCTCAGACATCCACTTTCAAGCTTGGAGCAATCTGACAATTGAAGTGCGTGGCGCGTTAATTTTAAAATGGCGACACGTGGAGAACATCGTATGACCACAAAGAAATCAAGTGAGAGAAACAAATCGTACGTCGTATGTACACGAATTTAGTGAAACAAATGAGTTTATTGTCCTTTATATTAAATAGGAAAAGTATATTAATAAACAGGAAGAAGGTATATATGATCTATTTAAATTCTGTTGTGTATTTTAACTAAGATATTATATTGAATTACATTTTTTGATCAGATTATCACTTTTGTGTTCGGTACAAGACCACACAAAAATGAGCAATCAGTTGAAATGTGGTCACGTGATGTTGACGTCATAAATTTAACCTGAGCATAAAACCCGAACGTGCCCTGCGTTACGTTTTATGAGCTTTCCTTTAACCCTTAATTAGTCGCGCGGGTTTTTGTAACGTTATTGGTCGCGCGGGGTGTTGACAACACCCCATATAAAAACTACTTTTTTTAAATGATTAGCATTTATTTATCAACATAAAACATAAAAGTCAGCAA
>KZ870452.1:0-10332 GCA_003456935.1 Machilis hrabei | reverse complement strand
GTAGTTCAAGCACTCGCTTGAAGTAGTGTTTCATTTTTCTTAATATATCCCGACACTAATTAACTTGATTCATTAACTGCAAGAGTGATGTAGTCAAGTTAAGTGCTTACGTTTTTGTCGTGACTCGTACCTCACCTTTACACTTTCTTCAAAGTGGTTTGTTATCAGGTATTACTTTATCTTAAAGTGACTTATCCTGATATATTCTATTCCTAAGTGTTGAGGTATCTTCCCTATCTTCGCTCACTCTGTTTAACATAATATTTACGGCGACTACTTTTTCTTTCAAAAAGATTTGCATAAGGTTCTTGTCTGTTAAATATACTTATTTACTCAGACTACTCTTTCTTTCAAAGTCCTTATGATCGTTCTTTACTCAAGAACATACACACTTCTGAATCATTTACTCTTTCTTAGTACAAAGAGCTTTTAACTCTGTTCTTTTTCTGCTAAGAACACACCTCCATATAATGTCGGTATATATTTATGATTCACTCACATAGAAAATAATTATTCTTGAACTGGCTCAGTACACACGTTCCTTCACCACCGGAACTATAATCATTATTAGAAACATTACTCAAAATTGTAAGTGTGCGCACACTTTAACATACTTATTCACCTTGTAATTTCTTAAAGAGATTTCCTTCCATCTTCCTAGAGGTTGATCAATCCCTTACGTTAGATACAAGTCATTGTCCCTGAATTACAACATAAGTTATGTATAACACTACTGTTTCCTTTACCTTGATTTAACAACAGCTTAATGCGTACCTGCAATAACTTTGGTGTAGAGTTATACCATTTACTTGTAACTCTACCTGTTACTATAGTTAATTTCTCCTCATTAATTTACTTTCATCATTACATATATTCACCTTATTACTCGTTACNTAATTATTACTTCCTCTACCGATAGCACTTAGTTCTCATCTGACTTTTCACAATTGTGAGGNATTTGACTCCAACGTTTTCCTTACCTACATCAATCATTACTTACACTATTTTTACATAAAACATCTCCCTTTGAGCTATTGTTTTGCATTCTTACTCTGAGTCTGAATGGTGTACTGTTTCGTCACGTGTCTCAGGCATTGGTTCATGGTCTGGGTCACCTACTAGATCATTACTTGNGTCATCCGGTGACCAGTCGTTAGGTGCATAAAACTTCTTCAACCTTTTTACATGGACAATGTCGGTGGTAGGATTTCTTCCTTTCACAGGCACTATTCTGTAGTTTACAGGTGATGTCTGTTCTAGAATCCTAAATGGACCATGAAAAGGGTGAAAGAATTTTTTAGATTTACCTCTCGTCCTCTTTGTTACCCACACTAAAACAAGTTCTCCCACCTCGAAACGAACATCTCTTCGTTTTTTATCAAGGCGCTCCTTGTTTCTCTTTTGTTGATTTCTTATGTTTTGCAAAGCTAAATTTCTACTCATTCGGATGTTATCAACTACATCCTGGGAGTTTTCGTGTTGCACATCTAAGTTGNGATTGGCTTCTGTAGGCAAAACTGCCTGTCGCGCAAACATAAGTTCCTAAGGTGACATTTTCATTGAATCCTGTATTGTGGTGTTGTACGCATACGTCACGTGACCTAAAAATTCATCCAACCTTTTTTGAGGTGTATCGACATACATCGATAACATATTAATTATCGTGTGATTAAAGTGCTCTACGGTGCTATTCGTTTCCGGATTATATCCTGAACTGAATAGTGATCTTGAGCCAAGACATTTTAAAATTTCAGTTACTAATTCACTCCTAAATACCTGGCCTCTGTCTGTTAGTATGTACCTTGGAGCTCCATATATACATATTATATTGTCTACCAAAAATTTTGTTACCTTTGGTGCGGTTGCATCTCGTAACGCTTTCGTCACAGCATATTTCGTGGCATGGTCTACGGCACAGATGATCCACTTATTACCGTTAACACTTCGTGGGAAGAGACCCATCAAATCGACGGATATCATGTGCCAGGCCGAATGGGTTGAGATAAACCCGCGGGAGCGACTCTTGGCTTCTTCCGCGTCTGGCAGTCATGACAACTACGCACATAATTGTTGATATCTTTGGCCATATTAAGCCAATAGTATCGGGCACAAATTTTATTAGTTGTTTTCTTAACTCCNANNTGNCCNGCTATTGGGTCATCATGGTTCTGGTAGATAGTTTCATGTACCATATCCTTGGGTATAACTACTAAATACCTATTACCCGTAGTACTTCGATTCCGTTTACAAAGCACGTCATCAACTAATTCATACTGATTCACCTCACGTGATCTATCCTCACTTTGTTTTTCTTTTAATTCCGTTATGATTTTATTCAACGCGGGATCACTAGCCTGCATTTCACTAATGTCCTTCGCTTCGAGCAAATAAGTTGGGAGTTCAAGGGCATCCTCTTCATCTTTTAAAGTACCTTTTAACACTGGATATCTAGAGAGGCAGTTTGCATCCTGATGCAATCTACCTGACGTATGCTTAATCACTATAATATAGTTATTCAATTTAAGAGCCCAACAGGCTAATCTACCTTCAGGATTTTTCATAGATTTNAGGAAACATAATGAATGGTGGTCAGTGATTACTGTTACTGGTAATTGCCATATGTATGGCCTAAAATAAGTTAAACTCCAAACTATTCCTAGTAACTCTTTCTCGCTTGTGCTGTAGTTACGTTCAGCTGGTTTCAAGGATCGACTAATATAAGATACTGGATGGTATTTTCCGTCGTTTTCCTGTTGAAGCAAAATTGCCCCTAGCCCATGGCCTGAAGCATCTACATACAATTCATGTTTCGCTTCTGGTCTGAAATGAGTTAATACTGGTGCTGACAACAGTTTGTGCTTCAACAGTTCAAAAGCGTTTTGCCTCGCTTCATCCCAACGGAATGGTTCGTCCTTTTTTGTTAAGTCGATTAATGGCCTGGCTAATTTAGCAAAGTCTTTTACAAAGGACCTATAATAACTACAGAGACCAACAAAACTTTGGAATTGTTTGACNGTTTGTGGCCTTGCAAAATCTTGTACAGCTTTAAGTTTCCCTTCATCTGGTGATAGTCCTTCAGATGACACTCGATATCCCAAGATAAGTGCTTCCGAAAGAAAGAAATGACATTTAGTCAGTTTAAGGGAGAGATTTATTTCTCGTAACTCTTCAAAAACACTCGCTAACGCTTCTAATTCTTCTTCAAATGATGGCGCAAAGACAATTATGTCATCGAGGTAAACTAAACAGTTTTTATATTTTTATCTTGCAAACGCGTCATTAAGGCATTTCTGAAATGTTGACGGAATATTTTTTAAACCCATTGGCATCTTATGGAATTCATACAGACCATCCGCTGTGATGAACGCCGTCTTTTCCCTGTCTTCAGGTTTGACTTCAATATCCATAATACCCTGAGAAAAGGTCAAGGGTCGAATAATATTTGGCCCCTCCTAAATATGACAATAGGTCTGCAATAATCGGTATTGGATAGGTCACCGTTCTAGTGACCTCATTTAAATTTCTGTAATCAATAACAATACGTTTATTACAGGTATTTTTCTTATCAACAAGTATCACGGGTGCCGCCCATGCACTTGTACTANGAGCCACGATTCCCGCGCTGATCATTTCGGCTACCTGTTGGCGTATTATCTCATTTTCCTTGTGTGTGACTCTATACGGCCGCTTTCGTACAGGGTCTGNGTCTCCCGTATCTATTTCATGCTGAGCTGTATGAGTAACTGTCATTTCGTTGAAGTTAAAAGTAAACATGTCTTTATTTTGCTCAATTAGGCATATTATTTGGTGTCTTTGTTCAGGTGTCACATCTGGACCTATTTGTATGTGTTCTGTGTTAATTCTTTGACTTCGTCCACATCCACTAGCCCTACTTCATCGTATTCGTGTGTTNGGTAGTGTATTGATTCATTCACTTGTGTTAACTCTCCAAGGGTTGTACCTTTTTTAACAATTATTGGGGTTTGCGAATAATTTGACACAGCCACATGACTGCATGTCTCGTCCATTAAACCTCCTAAAACCAGCAGGTTTTTGTTTTCATATAACCCACTGTTTGCGTTCATATACGCTAGAGAGGATGGTTGANCCTCCTCTTGCGTCACACGTCCTGTTTGTTTTAAATTTAATGGCAAAACATAGGATGTACTGGGCTCGCCACTTCCTACATTTCCGTCTGTTCTCCTTCCTCTGTTCGCTTTCAAGCTAAAAGCTGATTGCGTCACAACGGAGGTTTTCTCCTCCTTATTTCCGTCGGAAACATAAGCGTCCGGTTCGAAAACTGTGATTTCGATAGCTAGTCTTTGAAAGATTTTCTGTATTGCCCGCTTTAACTTTTTCCATGACAATTTATAAATCCCATTTACGAGACGAGGCATAGCCAACCTTTTTACGTTATTTATTAAGCAATGTCTCTTCATTTCCAATAAACAATCTCGGAATTTCGTCATGGTAGGTTTTTGATCATTAAACGTTTTTACAACCAGATAGTAAATAAATCTATCTCCATCTTTCAAGACTGCCACCTGACCACGCTTACGATCCTGTCGNTTAATTTCATTTATTCCTCCGAACTTTTGTTTAATACGTAATCCAACCTCTGAATTCATGCAGTAGTCGGCTGATCTTGCAAACGCTAAACTATCGGTGGAGGTGAGAACATCACCCTTTTTCTCTGTCCACANCAAATTATGTATCGTCTGACGCTTTCGTCTTTTGGCCCCATGTTCGTGTAGTACAGAGTTTGTTTGTGGTACAGTGTTTGAAATTGGTACAAACGCGGTTGTTAACGGCGGTATTTCTACATCGTCTGTGCATTTCACTCTATTGTTCTCTTGGTTGGATTCCGCATTAATTTCGTCTTCTGTTAAGTTAGGGAGATCTACTTTTTCCCACATTTGGTCCTTAGTCTTACTTAACTTGATTAGTCTGTCCCTATTCCTGATATGCATCGCCAATACTACTCTTTCTCCACTATTATCTTCAACCGAAATTAGCTTCCTAGGATAGCTTATTTCAGCTTTATGTTTCTCGCAAAAGTCTGTTCCCACTATAATTTGCCAACTAACATTCTCACCAGTTTAAAATTGTATACAAAGGACAAATGTCCTAATTGAATTCGTAAATCAATAGCACCACTAATTTGTAGTGTTTCCCCACTTACTGTATGTACAGGCTTTATTATAATATTCCCCACACTAATATTTAAACCCTTTACTAGCTCATAGTTCACTAGCGAAATAGAGCTACCCGTGTCCATTATGACGTTAATTTCATGGTCATTGACGGTAGCTGGTATAATTANTATATCTCTACCTAGCCCTAATGTATCGCTGTGGTATTTGGTACTCGCTAGTTTTGACGTGGGGAAGGAGTTGAGTTTTTTGGCACTGTGTCTAGGTGGGTGGTACAGTTCCTTGCTATGTGTTTTTTTAACCCACAACGATGGCAAGTTATGTTCCCTCCTGTAGGGGTTCGCGTTTCCCGATTAAACGTCAATCGGCGTTGTGCTGGTGGGACATTTGTATTTCGTTGCGGTGTTTGTTGGATGTTGTTTCGTGACGGAGTGTGATATGTGTCGTTACGCTGTGGAGTGTAAAGCGCTCCATTGTCAAAGTTTCTTCTTGTTAGGTTACCCATGTTTTCGTGATTCGTGTACCTTTTTTGGAAAGGTCTGTTCGCATATTGGAGTTGATATGGTGGCTTGGTAAATCGCGGTTGAAACTCGCGACCCTGAGTCCCCCCATTGTATCTACCCTCCAAGGGAGGAGGTTGTTCCCTATATACCCGAGGTGGCTCAAACTGTCTAGTTAGAGGTGGGTATTGCTGTCGATTAAAATGAGTAAAGTTAACCCGTTTTTGACTTCGCATCAACGTGTCAAATATTTTGTCAATCTCGTCTAACTTCTTTTGCATCTCTTGGTTAACAATAGGGTCGACGTTGTGGTTCCCATTGCCATTCTCATTCATTGGGACTGCTGAGGCAATNGCATTCGAATCGCCTATAGCGCGACTATTAGCCATTAGGTTCGCTGCTTCAAACAATTTCAATTTTTGGAGTAGCTCCGCTGGTGTGTTCAGTTGTAAGGGGATCACTTTAGCAATTACAGCCGCTGGGAGTCCTCGAATTATAAACCTAACCAATGTCTTTGGGGGCATATTACAGTCAACCTTATTTGCTAACTCCAAAACATAATAATAAAATTCTTGTACCGACTCGTGTGGTAATTGCTGTCTATTCAAAAGTTGCATCATGCACAATTCTTCCCTACTTTGGTTACTAAACGCCTTTATGAACTCCTGCTTAAGTTCGTTCCACGTCAGTGTAGCCAACTGACCTGTATTAGCGTCGAACCAACGTTCAGCGAGCTCGGATAGGAATCCCGGAAAAAATCGGGCTTTCTCTATGTCCGACCATTGATTAATTGTCGCATGCTTTTCAAAGGTTCGTAAATAATATCTTACATCATTTCCACCTGTAAAATGGGGAGGTAAAAATGTTACCTTACCCGACGCATTGGCTGACACAGATGGTCGAACTGGTGTCTCGAGTGATGCTGGTGGAGGCATTGTTGCAGTTATTGTATGCGTTACGTTTTCAACTATAGGGCTCGGGCTGTTAGGGGCAGTATCGTCGCTTGCACTGCTTAATCCCTCCTCTACTATGTCACTTGTTTCACTGCTTGCTCGTGGTACCGTTGGATTCTCACTAATGGGTAATAAGGACGGGATCAACACATCTTGTTTTTGAATTACCAGTCTAAGGGGGCTTGGTTCTATTCCCAACGCCCTCTTGCTGCGTCTTGTATTAGTGGGTGCTAAAGGAGTAACCGTTAATTCCTTCCGGCTTATTGATGGGCTGGACGGGGCTGACCGTGACATTTAAAAAATCTATCGCCCATAACATTGGGTAGTATCACTTTCCCGTTGATATATTATTTATAGGTTGCCCGATAATGTACACCACACATTTCGTAATCTATAACTACTTAAAACTTATAGGTTACCTGCTTAATAATAGGGTGGTTATAATATGATAAATGGTTAAAAGTGTGATCAACCCTGTATACAACACTCGTTTGTTATTGTTTGGTAGGCGATAACCTTCGTATTGGTATTCGGGATGTATTACGTCAATGTCTTAAGTTTAAGTGCAATCGCTGAAAGTGTATTTCAAAAAAATACGTGTTCATAATTCTTTGACCATTAGTAGATGATCACAATTTTCATACCTCTTAAAACTAATGACCTACATATACACTTCTTAAAATTAGCACTGTGCAACTCCTTAGGATATCTTTATTACTAACATGTAGGTGCACGAAACAGCACAAACCACTTATATGCTACACTTGGGACTACTGCAAAAAGTTGTACGCTATTTCACTAACAACTTCGGGCGTCTTACGCCAAGTAGCGATAATTCTGGTTACCTCTGCAATAGTTAAACGTAGTTCCGCGGCAATGCTTTTCATACTGTAACCAGCTTGGTATTTCTCAATGGCAACCATNCTATTTCACTAACAACTTCGGGCGTCTTACGCCAAGTAGCGATAATTCTGGTTACCTCTGCAATAGTTAAACGTAGTTCCGCGGCAATGCTTTTCGTACTGTAACCAGCTTGGTATTTATTAATGGCAACCGTATACCTAATACACTGCAATTCTGAGAGGTGGCAACCAAGGCGGTGACTAAACATGTTTCTGCCTTGACATCATGGACAGGGAAAATTGGTTTACTCGTCACACACTCCTAAATGGGCTATCTCTTGAATGATTTCGTCAACCAGTACTCTTTCATGCATTAATTTAACCGCTACCTCGCAGTGTTGCCTCAATTCTAACTTACAGTCAGTAAATTTCCAAAATTGTTTCTTCCATTGCCAAAATTTAATCGCTTCCTCTACTTCTTTCAGAGTCCACCCAACTCGCTGTGAAATAAGAAACGAATTTATTCCCTGTTCGTGTGTTCTTAAAACTATTTCTAATATGTCTCTCGTGCACAGCATATCATTCACACTTCGTATTTATAACAACTGCTTGCATTGATTTTAGTGGCACTGTGGTAATATTATTGCTCTATCACGCTGTACTATTTGTGGATAAGGGTCCCGCTAACACCTGTAATGTTACGTCGGTGTCTCACTTTTATTTTATGAGCAACGGTCGTTGAATTAATAATTGTTAATCACTCTTACGGTGAACAACCCGGTTTGTGGACACCGCTCTATATCTGTCTATGCGTAAAGCAGTCAAAATTTATTGAAGCTTCGTATGTAGTAATGCGACAGTAGCTTCGATTGTAGAAATTACACAATAACTGTTGCCTTAGCCCGTGCGCGTACAAGTCATTTATTGTGCTAGCTTACACAGCTTACTCTCTATACCTATTCATCTGTACGTTCCTTATGATTCGCCTTATTACTCTCACGGGCACTTTCGTAATGGAAAATATTTGTTCTACTGAAAAACCCATTGCCACCAAATAATTAATGAGAACAACATCCGTTTCTTTTACCTTCCCNTGTCTAGTNAAATACATGAACATTTTACTTATTAGCTGTGTCAACTTTTCAAAGAGCGTGTTTATTTATTAATAATACTTCAGCCACTGTTGTTTTATCCTTGAGTTTCGTAACCTACTGTCAGAGTAACCAACATTGTCCGTCATGCATTTCTGTGCGCCTGTAACTCTTAATGTAGCACTCTACGACGCTATCTTTCAATCACTCATTTACAATTTGTAATATTACAGAGAAACTAAAAATTATTGGCGAGCTAATGCAGTTTTCTANGATCTGTTCTGTTGAACTAGCGGACTTCAATATCATGCACTGTAACCTATATACATTATACAAAATATGAACTAGTAGTTGCTCGTCTTCCGATATTCCATAGGACNTNAAATAAATGANACCGGCCTCACCCGATTTCGGATGAAAGTATTCAAAGATTATTGCTCTGATCTGCTCATCTGACAGGAACATACCACTCTATTTACGCGTTCAGCTATATCAACACAGCTTAAAATAANTTGAGTTTGTAGCCTATGTTGCTACTTTTGGTTGTGTATTCTGAATCATAACACCGACTATGTGACCGTTTTCTTACACCCTTGCTTGACAAGTCATTTCACCCGCTACTATTTCTAGATGTATTAAAACGCCTAAGTAATACCCAAACAAAAAGGTCAATATCACGATTGCTACTATCAGAATAACATTACCATTTGTGCTGAAAAAATTTTGACAATTTTCTAAAAAACTCATCGACCATTTTTTACACTTTCATCACTTCTAGACCTTCAGACAAATTCCATAGATACTGCCCTTAGCGGCTCCACCACTGTAACTTGGAGTGCGTACAGGTAGAGAGAGGCTATCTAAGCCTCCGTGCTTGGCAAGAGTCAGTAAACCGGGCTCAGTATGTTAGGATATGTCCTCTGGGTAGAAATGATGAAGTTGACAAATATTGGTTAATTTCAATACAGCACAAGCTTTATTCATTATATTTTATGTCGACACAGGCCTGGCGAATTTCTCACAAGTACAGTTATAATAAAGAGCACGGTTCAATTACTTATTTATCAATCATTGACATCTATGCGCTTAAGCGGTACATTAGTTAGTTTGAATGTTCAAGACAGCCATGGAGACACAAGTCTTACTGTAGGTACTGGAACATTGCTCACATTTAGTAGTNTCTGGATAGGATAGTCGTAACGTCACTTTTCGTCNTTATCACTATTTGAATAATAGAGCAACCATAAGTCTACTTATTTGGTTACTTACATTTGTTAAGTTATGACTGCCAAGAGCAACCTTATTCAATATTAGTTTACATTCGAATCAGTATTTAAAGTGCCCTATGTGTTCACTTAAATACGATGTGGGTGCCTTACTCCGTTTGACATATTGGCACATATATATTTAACACTGTAATTGCATTTTAATTTATTCTAAACAATATTTTAAACTAAACATAAAACATAATAAATTTATGATGGTTACCTTGTGGCTGCTATGCCGTTAAGANGTAGANAGTGTTTTATTAAATCGTCGCACAACACAATAATTATAACACAATTATTTAATTCGAAGTAACCATTCACTTTCAGCCGCCGGCCCAGAGAGAGAGTGTTTTTTATCTTGCAATAGCTTTTAACATCTTTCAATTCCTAAGTCCCATTCGTGACAGTTCGTGCTCGCCCGGTACTTGTCGGGTCTTGCGTCACNCGGGATTCGCATACTCCGAATTAATATTTTTACTAATCGCGTGGGCTGAGATTATGCCTGTTTGTTGTTTCCGGTGAAAC
>KZ870447.1:2811-13116 GCA_003456935.1 Machilis hrabei | reverse complement strand
AATTTAGTTCATGCAGGATGCTCGCGCTTTCTTCACAAAAACTATATTGTGATGGCGTCTAAAGCTGGTTCCCCAATGACGAGGCGTAGCGAGTCGCGGGAAGCGCGGTATTTGAAAAGCCAATAATCACTTGCTAAAATATCAGATGATCTGACGTCATAGTTAGCGGTGCTATGATTTTCAGGTCTTCAGTGTNGTTAAATTTTCCTGAACTCAAGCGGCGTGGTGATGGCGCGGTGAACNTTAAATCTATCAATGTCAATATTGTTATTTTTCAATAATAGACAATCGAAATTCATTTCCCTAGCAATCTCAAAGACCCCATTTCTTGTTGCTGTTGGAAATATCAGAATAACCAATCAAAAAAGGAATAAATATAGACAAAAAAGAAAGCAGCAAAGAGATTGCCCGATGTATCAACTAATCTGTGCCTTTCCAAAGCGCAACACAATTCCTCACAAAGCACTTGATGGTCTCAATTGACGTCACCACATAGTACGAGATGAAATATTTTGCGACATCATTTCCAATTTTGTGCCGCCGAATACCACATGATGTCATTGGCACCGTGCCGTCGATGTCGCCCGCGCCTNGTTATTGGGGAACCAGCTTAAGAAATATGATAAGCCGATCTTAAACTTCAATACAACTTTCTCTGTTAAAGCCATTCTTTATATTATTCTCAACAACAAGCTCAAAAGCAATATGCTTAATTGCTTTCTGGTATGTCATTATTGCAACATTCGTTGTGTTAAGTTAGCAAAACACTTTTTTTTATATGTTTACTACATCCAGCAGCCTACTTGTATTTATCATACCACAATGATTACAAAGAACAAGAATTGCCTTAACTTGTCTGTTTACTGTTAAAGTATGATGTAGGTCTGTTTCTCGTGTGNAATATTAATCAATAAAGTCAGCATCCACCATTCTTTCACGTCAGACATTGTTGCCTTTATCTGAGCACTTTATGTANAACAGAAACAACAACAGAGGATGACTGACACTCTCGCGAAACGCGAATATACTCTCCATGAAAGCTAAGGAATTAAGGGAGTACACCGGCGTCCCTTGGCACGGCCTCCTCTCAGCAATCACCGTTTGGCGGTCATACACAGTGACATAAATCAGAGAAAGGCCATCAGNCGCCACGCGAAGTCAGTGTTGCATTACACTCATTCTTACGTCAGATGGCATTGTGCACTTTGATTTATGAAAATATTAAATGTATATACATAATGTTTTCACTACAAAACAAAATTGTTTAAAATTATAAAGACTAGTAGGCCTATTTTATATTGACTAAAGAAACATAATACACGCTTTCACATATAAGAAAACCTTACTCATCCTTTTCATCTACATCTTACCCCGCAGTCACCATGATGGCATTTGGCAAGGTGTACGACAGTACCATATGTTACGAATCCATGTTTACGCGATTCTAATCTCGAATCGTTCTAGGAAAAAAGAACCAAAAGTACACGTTAGTCTTGCATCTGATTTCCCTTATTTTATCCGCACGGTCGCGCCTAGCTATGTAAGTTGCAGGTTGTATAACCTCANCCACATTTACATGAGAATGAGAACTGGTTAACTGTTTTAATTTCCTAATTCTACACGATCTATAGACGATATACATTGCAAGGTTACCAACCTAACTGATCTAACATCTCCGTTACACTATCCATCCTATCCCATTGGCCCAAAACGACTCTAGCTGCCCTTCGTTGTACCGACTGAACATGATTTTATAACCCTACTTCATAGGGGTCCCAAACGCTACTACAGTATTGGATAATAGGGAGTACTAATGTATTGTACGCATTTTGTTTAACATGTTGTGGACATCGGACGAAGATCCTCTGAAGAAACCGAAGTGTACGTAACGCCTTACCCACGAGATAACTTTTATGAGAATTCCACGAAAGGTCATCACTAACAATAACGCCCAAGTATTTGTATTCTTTCACTCCTTTTAACTTTTCTCCATGAAGAGTATAGCTACTGAATACCCTTTGATGAGATCTCAACACCTGCATTACCGAGCACTTTTTTTAATTCAGTGTAAGCTGCCATGTGTCACACCAATCCTGTACGAGGTTAAGTGATTCTTGTAATGCTTTAGAATCATCTTCACTGCCGTGACTGCCGACTTCTCGATAAATAACTGTATAGTCAGCAAAAAGCCTAACCGTAACCTGAACTCGCGAAGATATATGATTTATGTATAATAAAAACAACAATGGACCCAGCACACTCCCCTGGGGTACCCAGGATACTACGGCAGCCGCATCGGACATGCAACCCGTTAATGTTATTCTTTGAGTTCTGCCTGATAACAAGACTAAATCCAGTTATCACTGATATGTCCAGATTATAAGCACGTGTCTACCTGCCTGGGGGAGTGGGTAGAGTGCCTGACTCCTGTCCCAGAGGTCGTGGGTTCGAATCCCGCGTAAGACATGGATGTTTGTGTTGTCCTAAGTGTGCACTTGTGTTGGCATATGTCCGAGCACCACTTGTGTTGTCCTAAATGTGTGCACAACGTCGGAATAAAAAGTGGCCATAAACGTTAGTTGTAACGCCCAGGAAGTAATGCCCACAGGTGGTTCCCGGGGCCCTAACACTAAAAAAAAAAAAATTATAAGCACGTAGCTTGCAAAGAAGTCTAGCATGCGGCACCTTATCGAATGCCTTACTGAAGTCCAAAAATATAAGGTCAACCTGCTTTCCCTCATCTAAAGTACTAGCTAAATCTTGCACCATCCGTGTTGTTGTTCAATGAGTACATTATTGGTGTCAAGATGTTTCATTACATTACTACATATAATAAGCTCCAATATTTTACAGAAGATAGACGTTAACGACACTGGTCTGTAATTTGCTGGATCCTGTTAGGCTCCAGGTTCGAATCCCGCGTAAGACATGGATGTTTGTGTTGTCCTAAGTGTGCACTTGTGTTGGCATATGTCCGAGCACCACTTGTGTTGTCCTAAATGTGTGCACAACGTCAGAATAAAAAGTGGCCATAAACGTTAGTTGTAACGCCCAGGAAGTAATGCCCACAGGTGGTTCCCGGGGCCCTAACACTAAAAAAAAAAAAATTATAAGCACGTAGCTTGCAAAGAAGTCTAGCATGCGGCACCTTATCGAATGCATTACTGAAGTCCAAAAATATAAGGTCAACCTGCTTTCCCTCATCTAAAGTACTAGCTAAATTTTACACCATCAAAAGTAATTGCGTTTTGCATGAAAACCACTTACGAAATCCGTGTTGTTGTTCAATGAGTACATTATTGGTGTCAAGATATTTCATTACATTTCTACATATAATAAGCTCCAATATTTTACAGAAGATAGACGTTAACGACACTGGTCTGTAATTTGCTGGATCCTGTTTGTCTCCAGATTTATATATCGGAATTACGTTAGCAGAACACCAATCTTTCGGAACCCTTCCCAGGTCTAAGCTCNTCTGGTAGAAATCAGTGAGGAAAGGACCAATATTCTCGGCTAATAAAGCAAAGATACGCGAAGGAAACCCGTCTGGACCTGGAACCTTGTTTGGTTTAACCGACTTTAACAGCTTAATAACACCTTCCCTACAAATGGCGATGGGTAACATCACGTGAACATTTGATACTCTCATTTGTGAATACCGAACTATACTGTTTGTTCAGAAGATCTGCCACTTTACTAGATTCTGTTACAATATCCCCATTTTCATTCCTAAGCGGAGGAATTGACCTACCCCTCTTCCTTTGTAGGAAACGCTCGGCCTACCAGCGTATGCCCACGCTACGCCACTGCAAAGCAAGCCAGGCATGGTGTATGAAACGCCATAACAAAAACACAAATTCTGTTCTTCTTTTCCCGTCTGCAACAAACAACGTGCCATATGGATTTTACTTGTGACACCTTAAAGTGACCTTCATGCATTTAGCCATTGCGTTAAAATGTTAATACGTAGCTTAAATGTCAAAACGTTCACAGTCTGGAGTACAAATACGTGAATGACTTACCCTTAGAGTGTAGTCGCGAACTTACAATACGACGGTTATCCTACTTAATATCTTAGGAAGTGCGCAGGTCCGTTTTCCCCTAAACGACCCTATAATTGATATCGAAATATCGAGGNTTGAAAAATTATAATTTCGAAAAATATCGATATCTGGTTTCGTTGCTTTCGAATATCNAAAAATAACGATATAGAGTTTCGAAAAATGTCGAATTTAAAAAATATCGATATCCACTTTCGAAAATTTCGAATTTCTAAAACTGTTCATATCGAGTTTCAAACATTACGAAAATTATAGAGATCTAGTTTCGAAACTAGATATCGACATTTTTCGAAATTCGTAAACAGAAACTCGATGTTGNTATGTCTGTCATATTTCAATATCGCTAAGCCCTTCGTCTACTATTTTATTATATAACACCTTCTTCTATCTGGACAAACGCCGGGTAAAAGTTTGACTTTAGACATGGGTGACTAGCAAAGTCTTGCTCGCATGTAAATGCTTCTCCTTGGAAATAAATGAGACAGATGCAAACATGTGCTTAGTTGATACTTATGTGAAATAGTCGAGAGTTGTATATTGCAGTCACGTAATAGGATGTATGGTGTATGTTACGGAAATGTCAGCTTATCGGTAATGAGAATGATGGATGTGTATGTTTATAAAAACTTGTTGGCGCAGTCCATTCAGACATTCAATGCGTATTTTCTACTGATAAAGAAACCTTTCGTGTAAAAACAAGACATACCAAGAAAGTACTGATTTGTTAATACCCTTACTAAATAAAATATGTCGATTTTTGTAGTTTACTAGTTTCCGCATACAAAGGATAAGTCATGAATAATATAATTACGAAATATCAAATAAAAAATTGTTTCATACGAAGTTGCAAAATATTATATATAGTACGTTTATTTATCGAGATATTAAGATATTCTTATATTGAAATCCTATCGAATNATCTGTGTAAAAATATACTGCTTTACGACATTAAATAATTNTNTCAGCTCAAAGATCAAGAGTGACCCTTGTGTTATCACTAACCAACCTTACAGCAATATTTCACAGATACAACTGAATTACTATTTGGGTTTTGTTTTTATAAAGTGTTTTCAAACAATGGTGATTACTTTTTATAATACTATTAACGCTCATATTAAAACGTAATTTCATAGTACAATAAATTCAAAACTCACAAAAATATAATATTTTAGTCGTATCTCTGAGGTATTGGTGTAAAATTAGTTATATGACAAGTTATACGACCTTGAACTTTGAGTCAGGATAATTATTGAATGGTGTACACAAATATGATTTGTTAACACTTATTAGATAGGTCTTCATGAGCTCTATAATTTTGTAAAAGCTTAAAAAATCCTTATAAAAACATATCTTCTAATCTCGATAAACAAATGTAATTGGCTGTTTTTTGCTACCCAGTACGTGCCATCGAAGCAAAACAGATTAAGAGCAAGCATATGAACTTGCATGTAAATGGCGTCGTTGGAGGTCGGAATGGGACGATTCGGCGCTGCCATTTTGGCGCTACCAGTTTGGCGCGGCCATTTTGGCGCCGCCGTTTAGGCGCTGGGGCCATTTTGGCGCGTGCCGTTTCGGCGCGACCGTTTTGGCGCCAGGAACATTTTGGCGCGGACCATTTTGGCGCGAGCCGTTTTGGCGCTGGAAAAGAATATTTACAAAGGGCTTTATTTGAACAAAACTTGAATGACTTACTATTTTACTTAAAAGATATACGTTATACATTTTCCAATTTCATAAATCTTAGCCTATGTTAATTGGTATTTGCTAGTTTAACTAAAAGAATACTTAAGTGAACCATAGTAATAATTTCAACAAATAACTTCAATTCGTAATTGAAAACTATGTATTTACAATATACACTTGATAACTGTTGAGATTAGATTAGATAAGATGATAGGAAGACCAAATACGCAAATCCTTGAACATCACTAATTTGAAAGTCATTCATAATAGAACTGTACGCCCCGTGACTTTCACGTTGAGACATTAAGTTACGCACCCACCCAACATCTACATTTTTTACGTTTCTATGTTCTGCTAAATTATTCCTAGTGTAAACGTACCTTAACATGTCTGACTAATTAGCTTAATCTTTGACAGGCGAGTTTTCTTAATACAACAAGATAAACAAATATTTTTCGTAAATGTAATCGTGGAAAGGAGGCTTAGTGGGCATGCGAATAAAGGACTATTACCGTCATATTGTCGTTTTATGTGCATTTTGTTGTTATTAAGCTCAACTTTCAATTATCGAGCAAGACCACGTAATTTGGACCCTATAACGTTATTGCAGTGTAGGCTGCACAGTACAAATAACAAGCATAGAACGAAAACAAAATTATTATAATTTTACAGTTCATGACACATCAATACAATTCAGCCACAAAGTATTAAACAAAAATAGAGCTTTATGACATATTCTCAAAGTCAGACCACTGACTGACTAAATTAGACCATGTCAAAAACCTGTCTGTCGCTTTACGTAGAGAATTCGCATAATTTTAGCAATAAAGTTTTCTCTAGCGCAAACACAAGGGAATCAATTCTCGAGTAGCAAACACTAAATCATATCTCTCGCAGAATTTCTATGGCAAAACTTTGTCATGATTCGCACTTCAGTCAAACTTGTCTCCTTGAAAGTATCACATCAAAAATGATTCGTGGTTTATTGAATCCCCAATATCTACTCATCCTACACTAAGGACGGTGCTAAAATAAAGATAAGGTGTGACCCATCATTAATTGTTATTTGTAGTGACGATATTAAAATTGATCAGTATTTGGTACTTTTTGTACCCTATTGTGACTACTGTAAAGGTGAAAGTGACTTAAAGACTAGTTTCTAGCTGACAGCAATATACCACCTGGTTTCTGTACACTTGTTTCCAGTTTGTTTAATTATTTAAATCCGTTACCCTGAAAGACGTACATGTAAAATAATATTAACTTTTGTACCTCCCAGATTTCCTCCTGTCAGTCCCAGGGTTCAGTCACAAAAGCCCATGCTGATGTGTTTGGAAAAGGGTTGTTAATTTAATGTTAATCTGTTGAAATATACTATAGTAAATATTATAATGTGTTTAAAACCACAATGAACTATTCTTGATTAAATGAAAATAACCTGAAGTCAGTCTGCACTAAACCANTTCGTGGTCTTCTCACTGTAATGAAGGTGCCATAATCAACCATCTCAACTCTTGTTTATTAATAATAAGTTAATTGAGTCTACGTGTCTAGCCTGTGAAGATAATCAGGATCTCTCTTCTGGGTTTGGATGACTACATTTACGCAGGCTTGTCTTTTGTAATGTTCACTTCTCTTTTCCAAGTTTGCCTTGTACGGTGAATTTGCTAAAACCGCAAGCATGGTCGTCTTCATCCTTCTAGTTCTCTGAACATTCCCCAGCTTTGGCAGTGGTGGTATTTCTGGAACTCTCTTGAACGTGACACATCCAGGTGAAGAGATATGCATACCATTTTCTTCACGTGCGTGTGTAGTGTAGCCTATAGTGCATACTTCGTATGGTGGCCGTTCGGATTAATAATCGTCATGGAATGTTGTCCTTATCTATGCTTTCCATTGTAGCCTTGCCCCATTCTTGACAGACCTGATAACTGATTTCATTTCCAACGACAGACTGTGCTCGTTAATGAAACAACAAAATTCCACGTACCGTAAACCGAGCCTAGATAGGTAACTCGAGCTCGAAACTTGGAAAATGTTCAGTTAACTGTTGCACGCGACTCACTAAGTGAAAGTCAGATTTCACCACCTCTACAAGAGTTTTTTATGATGTCTTTCGCACACAAAATAATAAGTAAAAATAAAAACTCCAGCAAAAAAAGTCTTAACTATCGAGTATACACACTAAACATTGATTTGCTTTTCTGTAGATACTGTCCTGTTGCTCTTTTATGATGTCCAGCCCTTAAATAAATGCTAGAAATGTCAAACATGTGGACTCATTTCACCACAGGATTTTTTTTTTTAGAGAAATGGGGGATTGAACCCAGTGATTGAATCGTGATACTTTTTAGCAAACTCGAAAACAATAGTTCCTAATTTCAGAGCTGAGTAGTGACCAAATCCACGACTTTTGATGTAGAGCCTCGAATGCTGACCAATATGCCACGCAGGCAGGTTTATGTGGAGGTATTAACTCAATGTATAATTAAGTATTTTTCCAGAAACGTTTAAAAAGGGGGTAAAAGATGTAATAGACATACAATAAATAAGATGCGTCCAAGTAACTTAGTAACTTGTGAACATTTTTGTAATGTCTCTCTGTACAGAACTTAATACTTGCTATATTTTTTTATGTTTTTTTTTAGTGTTATTGCACCGGGAACCGCTTGCGGGCATTACTTCCGGTGCGTTATCAACTAACGTTTATGGCCACTTTTTGTTCCGACATTGAGTGCACACACTTAAGACAACACAAGTGAGTGCTCAAACGTAAGCCAACCCAAGTGCACACTTAGGACAGCACAAACATCCATGTCTTACGCGGGATTCGAACCCACGACCTCTGGGACAGGCACTCTACCTACTCCCCCAGGCAGTTCGACAATACTTGCTATAATAAAATGTCTCGATTTCTGTGGGAAATTAAAAATATTCCAATTTGAATTTAGTAATTTTACTAATCCAAGTATAACTCTATCAGTACACGGAAAAAAATAGTTAGTTGCTCCAACCAGCTTGCAGGGTTGATTTTGGTTTTACCCAGTAGCTGGTTGAGACAACCATCTCATAGGGTAGTCAAATATGCAGTCAGTTCCAGTAACGTACCAAATGGTCACACTGTCCAATCGCATGGTTGTCGCAAACTGTTCATAACCAACTACCAAATTGAGTGGTCACTGCAACTAGCCGTTTTTCTCCGTGTAATACGGAGAAGTATGTCAAATTTTCACTTAAATGTTAAAAAGCCTTAGCAGGCATACTGACCCCTAGGTCATTGACTCTAATTTAGAGTACAGGAATCAAAACAGCGAGTTGGAAACCGCCGCCATTAACAGTGTTTTCACAATTAACAATAAAAAGTTAAAAATTGTCCATGAAGTACCTAATAGACCAAAGAAACAAAATATACTATAAAAGCAGTAGTCAAAAATATTGGGAAACGGGTTTAGACAACTTTACCTCCCTCCTTTTGTATAGTATACAGGGAGTTGGGAAAACGTTGAAAGGGTTCTTAACATATTTTAACTTCAGCTCGACTTGTTGAGTGTCCAAATTCATTGAGGTATGTGGATATATACAGTACATATTCTACCATTAATTTACTGAAAAATACTACACAAAAATGACCGAGTGCTAGTGCATTATAAAACACAATATGAATATCACTTAGAATTAAAATTATTAATATTACGTGTATGGACGATGACGTAAGCTTAACACCCTATGGTGTTTCAGAAGGCTCTTAGTCAGATGTGAACTAGTTTCAGTGTTAAACAATCTGCTACGTTAAGAATCCATTTGACTACACATATCTTCAAATACACTAAACAGATAGTAACATCTTACGATAGTTACTGTTAATAATTGTATCCTGTTTATCTGAAGTGATAAAGAAGTCGTTAGCGAGTGATAATCAGCATAGTAGTGCATTCAGTATCTATAAAATTACCTGTTCAGCACTCTTCGTAACAATGCGTATGCAATACATGGGATCCACANACCAACAACACTCAACATTGCAAAACCTTCTAGGTGCACTAATAACTTTTTAAGTGTTGTAATTATCTAAGGGAAAGTGATTTATGTACAGTACTTGCAAAAGTTATTTCCGTTTCTAAACAATTAAATATTACTCAACTTAACCTGAATTATGTATGGCGTTAATCAAGATATACCGGGTGAGGCTACCAACATTTTCTTAAATACTAAGTAAAATATTGAAGTTCTGTATTCGTAGAGTTGCCCAGATAGATGGGGGGCATACGATCCTCTAAAGGTCGTCGTTACAGTGTCAACGTCAACGGAGACTCGACATCGATATTTTTCATAGAGAACATACATCGTGTAATAAATACATCATTCGAAAGCTTACGTTAAAAGGAATACATTGTTCATATTATGAAAAAGTAGTTCTTAATAACGGAAAGTACAGTCAAAATTGAAATCAACATACGACGTCAACAATCTTAGCGTAACTTACATTGTGTAATAGGGTATGTAGTTCTCGGAAAAAGGGTTGCACGTAGTGAAACAATTTGCACTAGGACGTTTCGGA
>KZ870442.1:55617-65847 GCA_003456935.1 Machilis hrabei | reverse complement strand
TCATTCCAACCTCCTCTTTTATCACCTCCACGTGAATAAAATGACTTGAGTGAGCTCCCTCTCGCTAGAGATGCAAGATTCCTCTTCTCATATTCNTCGTCTTCGTCCCTTTTAGGTTTCTGATACGGAAGCAGTGACCCTCTAGCCAATGAGGCTAAACTGCGCTTTTCTTCTAATTGATAATCGTCTTCGTCGCCATCATCATCACCATCTTCACGTTTATCATGAGGTACAATAGAAACTCCGCCGCCCTTACCTGAACCCATGACAGGATGAAGCTTCTTAAACTGTTTACGTAAGAACTCTAGGTCTCCGCTTCTGGCCAAGGCGCCAATGTACCGCTTGTTTTCATAATTTGCNGTGTCGCAATTTGTCTGTGGAAGAGAGAAATATATTTATTAAAAATGGTTTACTAAGCAAGGTACCATTTTTTCCATACAATATAGTCACAACCACGAAATAGTACATATTTTATGTGTGACAAGCGAATTAGTTATTAATAATAAAAAATTACAAAACCCTGAAACGATTCATTTGGGACTGAATACTACTTTTATTTAAAACTCATGGGGGCAGAAACAGAATTACATAATANGCAACAGAAAATATAACTTCATCCATCACTAACAGAGCTGTCCTAGAAAAGATGTTGGCAACCGCCAGTGTCTAATTATTCAATTTTGGTAAATGTTTTCTATAACATACTGACACCGACACCAGAAATTGTATGCCTCATGTTGTCCTGAAAATCTTAAATTGTCCTTCTTTGTTGGCACCCTTTCAAGTGGCACCAGATAAATANATCCGGTGGCGTCAGGTCGGGTGACATTGGTGGCCAAAATCTGGTGAGAGGTTATTCGTACTGACATCGGTATGTTACAGAGATCATTCGCNAATATGGAACTTCGTGTGTCCGGACGTTGGTGGTGGCCACTTCCAGCATTTTCTCTGACACAGTTCTGGAGTATGGTATATTTTCCATTGCATATCATTCAATTCTGTTTGCGCCTTCTTGAGTTATTAAAAATACAGTGTACAATCCCTGTACTTTTCTACAAGACTACAATTTCGTGGGTCCAAGTAAAGGGCATAATGAAGAAAATGATAGATTTATACGCGTAACAAGAGTATTTCCTAGATTAAAGAGTTGTGTTTTACATTAATCAGCAGTATGCTAAAAGTAAAACTAAAAATATCATAAATGCTGAGATAAAATTACGAGTTTTCAGTTGCGACAATATTTGATGTTTATAGTGCCTTAAAAATTAGAGGTCGTCCTTTATTCAGTAGCGCCCTATATACAGGTTACTAAACTGCTTTGAAAGTGGGGTCACATCGATGTGTTCGATGTAAAATAACCCACCGTCGTCGAATGATTGCAAAAATTCAATCTGCCTGAAGCATGTCCATTATGCCTTCACTGTCAGTATGGTACGACGATAAACTCTATTCATCAAATCAATTTCTGTACACGGTAAGAAAGAAAGACAGTTAAGAAAGGAGCCACTGCTTTAGAATTATCATTAAATATAACTTTTTAAATGTACTCAACTTGAATTAAAAACGTTCATTATTTATTTGGTTTTCCATTGATTTTTCTTTCTTCTTTGTGGCTTTCATTCCAACTTCGAGATTAGTTTCTGGCAAAAGTACGTTAACCACACGCGTTCTGGACGATGAGAGCCACAAAGCGAAACGGAAATCATTTCGCGTTTTAGAATTTATAAATGAACACAATGGGTCGTGTTTTTTTTTATTTTCACTTACTAAGAGTTTTTTTTGGCGGTAGCATTTATCATCGACATACGCACATAGTCAACTGCATACAGGCATACTAATATACATAGATGTATATGGGAATATTGTACTATTAAAATAATATATGTTGTGTATCTCCACGGGGTGTGTACTAGTTAATGGGTAACAGTATTAAATGATGACTCAATAGTGTTCAATGTTCATACTGATCTTGAATTTAGAGGAATATATTCAACATGCCGAACAATATAATATTTTGTCATTCATTTAATAAAATATCAAAAAAGAAAAATGACAATAGATCTCGCACATTGAAGCTTTCTTGAACAAAGAGGTGTATGCCATCTCTGCAGTGATACAGCAACATGTAATAGATTGACTAGTAACTCTTGCTCAAAGACTACATGTATTAAGTACTTGATGAATACTGAGCAGAACATACCTCAGCGAATATATAGTGTCTTATACTGATTTTTTATGAGGATTGTGCTTTAATTTGCACATGTCAGAAAGTCATATAATATTTTAAGACAAGCATTTTACAATTTCATTGTTTTTAGTTAAGATACTCTAATTTTCAATATATTTAATACTTGAAATTGTATACGAAAGGTAAATCCAAACCTGTATGTACAAAGTGTCACGGGACACAAACATGTTGTTCCGTGTGTGTTCATTTTTGTGCAGGTATCACAACCTGAGATCTCGGAGCGAGATTTACTAGCTATCCGATAAGTGTAAAGCACAATTTAATGGTAAACTATGTTTTAAATGCTATCACATTCAAAGAATTTCTTCAATATATTCCATTTNAAAATATTGTATTTTTTNATATTTTTTTTATGATAAGCAACTCACGAAAGGGTATATATAACCTGTAATACAAAAGCATCGTTAGTGCCAAAAGTAAACATAGAACTAGAAAGAAAGCAAGTGTTTATGAACCTTTGTTTTGAAGGTTTGAAGATTGTATGTTTCAGGGAAAACAGTTGATGGTAGAGAGTTCCAGAGTTTGGACACTCAAGGGAAATAAATAGAGGTGTAATAGGCCGTTCAATGGGTAAAAAGCTTGACCGTCTAAGGCTGACACGAGGCACTTTGCCTAGTAGTACGAACATAGGCAGTAGCAGGAGGAATTAAAGCTGCGAGCTCAGCAGAGCAGTGACCGTGAAAATAACGCTAAAACAAACAAAGGTCCGAGACGATGGTGAGAGAGAAGGTGTGTTCGCAAATGCAATAGACTACCAGTAACTTGGTATACATTTCGTTTTGATTGTAATTTGGGATGCCTGTCCCAAACTCAAACAGAATTGGTCAACTCGCACTTGAGCTATTAACGTACCTGTTTGAATATTTGGTACATATTATAAGAAATGTGAATAGGTAAATAAATCATAGTTCGAGGACCACTCTCTACAACCTCTACATTTCACCACTTATTTTGATCCATAAAGAATTGAGATTAGATGGGAGGATACATTATCAACAGAGATCAAGTGGGCTAGAAACTCTTTATTTTATCTCACTTCCTAACACGAAGGATAATTTATTTTAAGTGATATTTTGTCTTCGGGGTTTAAGTCGTAAAAGTTAAATCCTATGTTAATCACATGTTGTGTTTAGATAAAATTATTTAAAATTTCGTTAAAATCATAGTCATATATCAATATGCTCGCAACGAAAGCGTAAATTGATATTATACTCGTGAATAATGTATTCCATTTTTATCAGAATTTATTTTAACTTTTATATTTAACATTAACGGTTTGTAATCCCAGTAACAAAGCAATCAGTCATTGGCTTTAAATGGCTTGTTTTCAAGAAAAGTAAATTTAGTAGTACGAATTTTTTACTTGTATATTAATTTAGGTTTTCACACCTAATATTTCGATTTCATTGCAAATTTAAAGTACCATACCATCCCTTGCGTATAAAATTAAAAGCTACAACATAGCTGGCGTTTACTTTAAATATTCGATTTACATGTCCGACGATTAAAATAATCTAACGTATTGACCATCCTCCTGTGATCTTCACGCTGAAAATCGTCAGAAATTCAGTTTATTATATGATAGGACGATAGAAATAGGGCTGTGCGGTATTATATTGCTAATATCTAAGTTCGATATGTGTACAATATTGAAAAGTGACCGATATATGATAATCCAGTTTCGATGCTTTCACATTTAAAAAAATACCGTTATTGAATTTAAAAAAATATCGATATCACATTTTGAAAATTTCCAATTTGAAAAATATCCATATCGAGTGACAAAATTCTCGAAACTGGATATGAGAATTTTTCGAATGTTAAATTTTCAAAACTTGATATAAATATTTTTCGAAATTTGGAAGTTGCAAACCTCGATAGGCCTATCGATGTTTTTTCGAAATTATAAATTTTTAATTCGATACTACGATAGTGACATTTAGAAATTATCGATCGATATTCAAAACACCGATGTNGATATCGATAACGCATACTCCTAGTGACAGTTAAGAATGGCGAATATTAACAAAAAACTGCGTTTGAAGTGAAAATACTTCCCAGCTTTANTGAGAAAATATTGCTTCAGCCAATTTATCGTTCTGATGTACTGGGCTCAAATTGCGAATGTGGTAACATTTTGTCACTAAATCTTAATACCATTCATTTTCAAAATCTTTCGTCTGGCAAAGTTGGACAACTCACTGTTTTAAGTGGTAAAACATAAAGGTCAACAGGACCTGGATGATGATGACACGTGTTTTTTATGACGTACTTTCACCACAGGGGCCTTTTAACGACGATGGTCAACGCTTATTTTGAGTAGTGGATACAAATTGACCATCATAAACGTTGACATTAAGGGCTTTCAAAACACCCAGCTTTGTATGGAAATCGAACCCATGATTTCTGGTACGAAAGGTGGTTGAGTAACCAATTGCCCAATCCCGGTTGGCACAAGATCTGGAGAATGGATCTCAAGGAGTGTAATAATTTCTCAGTTAAAACTAAACATCAGTCATTGATTTCTCTACAAAAACGAAATTTCAAGCTAGTATATCAAGTTTATAACGTCCTTCTTGTTAATTTATTGCCAGGCAGTGAACAACTGATCATTCATATTGATCTACTGCACAACGTTTTGTGTTCAAAGTATTTGCGGTCAATATGTCTTCTTTCATAGCATCTTACTTTTGATGTCACGACCGGCTTTGAGCTCCCGTCGTCGTTACAGAGGATAAAAGAATGCAGAGCATCGAACAGGATTCCACTAGATTGCCTGCTTCTAAGAATTCAAAAAAGAACATCGAAAAAAGAGGACATGACAGCATATGGGTTTCCTGATAAGCAAAGATTCTTTTTCGGTCGTTCTCTGGAATTGAACTGCCTGTCTGCAACCCTTTCTCTTTCACCCCTCACTTTCTCTTGGCGAGCCATCATTGTGACTCTCACGCAGCTTGCCTGCTGGCCGTTCGTCACTGCAAACGATGTTTCAATGACAATAGACGATCGAAATCCTTTTTGAACGCATGAATTTCAAGCATAGCAGTGAAGTAGAAGGAATCTGAAAACGAGACTCAACTTGTCAGATGCTGACGTGGAAACAACAAAATGTAAAATATTGAGGGAGTTATAAGTATTCATCGTGAAATGGAAGGCTGAAAGAGTTTTTAATACGAGATGCGAAAGATAGCGATGTAATTTTATTGAAATATTTACTATTAATACGATCTATGTCAGGACTTTCTACAGTTTCCCATGTATTTTGAGTGACCAAAAACAAATTTCTATAGGGCCTACTACTTACTTCGACATTATCTCGTTAGCTCTACTGTATTTATCAGATATCTTGAAATCGCTGCTGAGAGTTGGTGTGAAATTTCGCTGTCGAGTCTGGATCGTGATATTGTGGGTTCGAGTCCCAGAGTCAACACATAAATGTCACACCAATTCTCAGTAGCGAATCAAGATGCCTGACGACGAGAGTTGATCTAACCAGACAGTCCAGACAGTCCAGCTAACTAGTATGGACATTAATCAACCATTGTTAAAAACATTCAAAACAGACCTACACTTTAACAAATGTTTTTTTTTAAGTGGCGTACAATACGCTGCAAAGATATCGCATGATGGTTCAATTTTTCACGACCGAATAATGTATTTTCGTGGTCCATGAATACCGTGAGCGTCAACAGAACACACTCATGACTGGGGAATATGCATGATTCTTGATGTGACCGACAGAGTGAGTTACTTCGCGTTTGAATTGCCCATCCTTATCTTTTATAGAGAATAACAGTTTCGCCGTAAATAATACACAAGAGTCTGACATCGTCCCTAAATGTGTTTGAAACATTAATTTAACTTGAGAAATGCCACCGAGAAAATGACATTAGCATAGAATATGTACAGAANTAAATAAGCATGTTTAAAAGTGTATATCTATCGATGAAAGTTCTTTAGCAAGGTAATAGGACATAATTTATTTTTAAAGTAAAATTATACAGTACAATACAATTAAAATTAGCTATACTTTCACAATTGCAAACAATGAACATTGAATGACTTATTTTGTTTTATCAGCAAACTATGTGTATTAATCAATAACGTTATATTATTTGTTATCAACTTAAAACTATTGCTTATAAGGGACTTAATATAAAATCTTTAAAGTCATCGAAGATATCGCTTCCTTTCATGTGACTAACTACTGAAATGGTCATATTGATGAATTTGATATCCACTTGTATCCACTATCACCTTCCTATTGTTTAAGAATGCCAGCCATTCATTTCTTTGATCAATTTAATTCACTTTCTCCTTATTCTACCTCAGTAATTTGCGTCTGCTTCCTAACTTTCAGTAAAATTGCAACCAGTCACAACCCTTTAAATGTTGGCGTTATTAAATACGTCCTATCAGTATTTTACAGAGCTAATGTTCAATTTTTTGTAGTAATGGAAGTTTGAAATTGTGTTACACCACCTGTTGTGAAAGAAAAAAAAAGGATCACCAGCTACATATTTTGTAATTACGAATTTGTTCGGGCGTTAAATAACTTTTTCGNTGAGTTCTTGTGTTTTTAAATTACTTTTTTCAGTAACTTCGTCATGTTTAAATTACGTTTTGTATTAAGTTCTTCAGTTTTTCGTTACTTTAAAATAATTTTGAAAGAAATGACATTAAAACATAAAAAAATAATTTAGAAACGTATAAATAATGAAAATCTACATTCTGACATTGCAATCAAATAGTGGACAAATTGAAAAGAAAAATATACTAAAACCACCTTTTACATNTAAATTATATCTTACTATCAATCAGTCGAATCAGGGGTAATTTTAATTTAAAGAACTCCATTCTCAAATTGTCCTAGGAAAATAGTACCAAAATAATGATTTCGTTTCAGTGTACATCTATTACCATAACAATAGAAGACCTACAAACTGTTATTAGTACTGTTTAACATTACGGGAGTGAGTTTTATAATAATAAAGTACATGAGATTTGTAAAGTTAGTAAGTACAATTAATATTTAAAACAATTTCGTTCAATTATATAATTATTTTACTATACTATTTATTTAGGAAAATATAAATTATTCGGATTAGTTACATTAATGAAACATATCTACTATATACCTATGCAAGAGAATAACAACTTGAATTTAGTAAAATTTTAAGTTATTAATCAAAATTGTTGCACATAGATATCAAAGTTGAATATCAGCATTACTATGTAAAATTGTACTTAACGTTAAAGCCCAGAAAGTAATAAACTGGCGTTATACATTATTTGTAGATAATACGCTTAGTGTCAATTTAACTACTATACCATAGACTGTTGTGTGATTATCAAATTTCTTATATACGAGAATTNTNTTTTTTTTTTTNGGGGGGGGGAGGGGTGTATTAAAACTGGAGAAGAGTATGACTACTTTTTATTTAATAAAATAAAACAATATTAATTGAGAATTCAATAATCTGCTACACATTATTAAAGAAGAAGATAAATACGAAATAAATAGTTTAATGTTTAACTAGTTATAGCACTGAAGATTAAAACTGTGACTGCTCAATATGTTTATAAAAAGTTGACATGATCAAGTTCGTTGCCCAACATNTATCGCAAATTTAANTTGAAGTTGTGTCCAGACGAGATTTTAGACTGTGACTAATAACCACAATTCTTAACAAATCGCAATTGATGCTTTGTAGATCGGTAAGTGTATCTTTATTTTACAAGATCTATTTTCTAATGCCATTTTTTTTCAAAGCTAGCCATTTTAAAGTTAAAATTGGCAACATCCTTTTATTTTAAATGTATTTACATATCTTTGTTCTAAAGGATAAATAAATTAATGTTTAAAAAGCCCCAAGAATTGATTTCACCAATTTTGATTTAGAAACTAGTATGTCCATGTTAAAATTTTAGAATTTGTATTATGTTCCACAGTTTTAGCGGATTGCAGTTACGTTTCTACAGATAGGTGAAGTATTGACTATAGCACGATATTCATTTGATCATTCCACTACTCTGATACTCAATACAGACATTTTGAAATTTTATAGTTGGCTATATACACACACTTAGGGTTTATTATAATGGCTAGATAATTAACTACGAGGAAGGAGGAAGGATGTGATGTAATTTCGTAATTGCACAAATTGCATAACATTTTTGATTCAGTTTTTTATTTGATAATGTCGTCTGTAAATTACGTAATTTTCAAACAAAAAGACGTGAATGTTAACTATAAAGTTAGAAAAAAAAACTTGTTTGTACGCCCACTTGAAACAGCTCAAGTACGACTTTCTGAGAAGTTCGCCAAATTAACATCAGTGGTCATTAATGGAAAGAAAAATGAAAGAGCGCAGCTAATTCTCTTTTAATTCCCACAAAAAAGTAAGCTCTTTTTAATTAGTCTATCATAAATCAATTAGACGAGGGCTAGAAAATAATTAATCTCTTTCTTTGTGTCCACAGGATAAAGTAGAACTGTATTGATGGTATGTAGTCAGTTCTGAAAAAACTCAGGTGCCACAAACATTTATTGTGTAATAAGTTTTGAGTTTTTTTTTTTGTTATTACATTTACAGTGATTTAATTAGTTTCCATTATGAACTCCTAGTGAAAGTCACACATTAAGATGAATAATAAAATGAAAGAATTTTCCAAATCTAATAGTTAGAGCCGTGATAGTAAACATTTTTTTTTCTTTTTAAGTTAAAAGGCAACAGAGAAAAGTGATTAGCTAACATAACTGCTTGCAAAAAAAAAAAGAGGAAATTCTGTGTGGACGATATGCTGTTCTTCTTAGAATCTTAGATCTTACCATCTCGCAAACCAAATTCGAGTACTAATCCACTATTCGTTCAAGGAACCTGCTCCTAAATGTACGTGAAAATAAGAACTATGCTTTAAAGTGAAATAAATTGTTTACTGTGCATACTGAAAGCTTCACATAAGACGTTCACTATAGTTTTCCCCCCAAAAGATGAATGGTGTACTCGTGAATAAACCCAGAATATTTTTATAAAAATATTAATACGATCCCTCGACCTTCCACAGGAGCAGTTACTAAGGATGGGGAATATTTTACAAGTGGTAAAAGAGGGATCAAAAGATGTATAATTTGTAAAAATATTAACCAATCCACATTTTCGTACAGGTTTTTTGATATCTCAAACCGTTTCAAAATGGCGATCTATAAAATATAAATCTGCTTCGCAAAACGTATAGTGGACAGAAATGTCCATCAAAAGGCTTTTAAACGATGGTCTACATGACGCGTTTTAATTTTAAAAGAGTGAATTAGCGACTCAAAAAATCTGGGTGATTTTCACCTGGGAACTGCTCAAAATTTTCAAATAAAATTTGGTTAAGTGGCATATAATTTTGAAGTATTATTCAACCCATAAATTGTTTATTATCTTAAAAAAGGACATATTATTTTTTTAAATATACTTTCTAAACGAAAAGTGGACTAATCGAACTTAGAATCTTCCTGGGAGAAACTCTAAAACAAGGCTAACAGATAAAAAAACGCATTAAGTTCTTTCTTTTGTTCAGTAGTTGCAATTACAAGNCTTATAAATCTGTTGTGTAAAATGTTTGTCTAGTTGTCACACTGTTTTTAGCCATAACCTAAATAGTTTACAGGACGGCATTACAGCTAGATTTTTAGTCCCTTCAGATTACATGTAGAATGTAAAAATTATATTGTGCATTGGTCATAAAATGTATGAAAACTTAGGAAGCTGTTAGGTTCGTTTTATTGGATTTGTGCACATATTTCTATCAGTTTTAAACGACATGTGGCCGACCACTGTTAGTATNCCGGCTCTAGTACCAAAAGTAGTGGTTTTGATTCCCACACATATGTTCTGATTATCCTTCATCTCGATTGTGCATAGTTCCTGAAAATACCTATGTGGTGTCGGTACGACGTAAAACACCAAATATTGACATATCAAGAAAATCGA
>KZ870437.1:0-12526 GCA_003456935.1 Machilis hrabei | reverse complement strand
CCTCTCAGCAGGAACAAACACATCAACAGGCACAACACTTCCTGTTCTCATGACACTCAGTCATTAACTAACCAAAAAGAAGTAGCAGCTGCTTCCACTACAACTGTTTACTGCCAGAGTATACAAAGTACATACAAGTCCAGTTGTACACAGTAAACACACAAGTCCAGTTGTACACAGTAAATACAAGTACAGCTATACACAACAGATGTNTTTGCCGAGACGCCTGATGCAAACCTCTAGGATCAACCACACGTTGCTGACCAGTGTGAGCGCTTCTGCCAGATTTCTGTTCATGGTTGATTTTGAAATACTGACACCTGCCCTCTGGGCCCACCTGTCTTACAATGGTCAAATTGGCTGATGTCGTCAAGTTTCCACATTACTGGCAAACGTTTATTGATTANGCTCATTTTATACTAGCCACACGTGACCTTGATATCACTCGATACTTCGTTACTGCTCCGAATATATAAATCTGGTGGTGTTNGTAAAGCAAAGCTTTATACACGCATATGTTGTTTTGCAGATTCAAGTGGGCACGCATCTGAAAGAATACTGCAAGACATCAGTATGTCATTCAAACTTAAATGACTTGAAATTGCACAGCTATATACATTTGAGATAAATAGTGTCAATTTGTGTTCATTGTTTTTTGGATGCTATGCTGTGTTTTTAAGTTTAATAGTTAATGCCATTGTCAGGCCTGCCNCACACACAAAATCAGTCTTCTTAACTGTACAGGTATCAATGCAGTGACTTTCGTGTTTGAAAACCCAGATAACAGCCATTGGTAAATATGAATTGTAAAACTTGACATAAAACCCCCAAAATATTAAGCATCCACTCCCGAATTGAATTTATATTGTTGTTTAATGTTCACAGTTCCTGAAGAATAACAGAATTGTGGTGGGGAGTCTGCACTTACTACGAGGTGTAATTAAGCTTAAAAATCTTGACAACCAGAAACCTGTGCCTCAGGATGCAAGCTCTCATGTTGATCGCACATTGCCTTCTGTGCATCCACCTTGGAAGTTGGGGGTTAGGAATGAAAACCCAAGATTTTTTAAAACACAAGAGGAAGCAGTGAATTGTCTCACTAACAAATTGAACCTGGAAGTGTAAGTTCATATATATTTTTCATAATATCTAGTTTTATCTTTATTGTTCATTTGTGCATTTTAATCACATTAAGTTATTTTTGTTTTTAACTGTGGATTAGCAGGAAAATCAAATACTAAGAAGGGAACATTCCAAGGTGGTAATAAAGAAATTAATATTTTTTTACTGTTCAATAGAGTAACCCAAATGATGATTTTTTGCCAATTGCCAATGGTTTAGGGTCAAAGTCGGTTTGGAAGTTGTTGCGAATACTTAAAATATTAATTTGATGGAAGCTAAACTCTTAACTCCTACAGTGGTGAAATGGTTAAGGTGCCTGGCAGTCATTCTCAAGGTTTAAATCTCATTTTATGCTAGAGATTTTGAAATGTTTTTATCTTTCACGTTTAAAATTTACGAAATCAGTCGCCTTGTCCAATAATAGTTTGCGTTGTCAGCAGCGTTTTGGTTTTCTGCATTTGTTTGTGCTGCACGAGGAATTATTATTACTTTGCTGATTTTCACACAGAACATAATAGAACCAAATGTGATAAACTTGCCAGAACAGTGTTGTCACAGTAGAATATTTTTATATAAAATTGAATAAAAATAGCAATAGGCATTTCCAGCCTGTGAGTAACAGTTACCATAGTGAAAATGGATTTAAATCCAATGTCGATTGCATAGAGTTTTAAAATTTGTCAAAAGTGAGTTCCGAAGTAGTTTCGTTTGAACTGAATGAATTGGAATCGTTTTTGACAAACCAACTTTTAAAAAGTAAGTTTAAACAAATCCTGACGACTGCCATATTTAAAGGCTAGCTATTAATTGTAAACAATGAAGATACTGATGCTGACCCAACAGATATGTTGTTTGATAAAGAGTTTTGGAAACGTCTCGGTGACGGTGTTCCCCTTTCAAAGAAGCTCATTAGTTGTAATCCAAAATTACTTTANACACAATTCATCATGGTGGTGCTATATTTTAAGATTGGTCGTACAAGACAAGATTGGAAGAACAGATTTTCAATGGTGGAACTTAATACGAAAAATTTTCCAATATTGATACGTACCGTAGTTGCCAAAAGTCTTGTAACACAGCAGTGGCATCTTGATTTGCTATTGGAAACATATATTTATGAGTAAATTGTTGTTTTGCTAATGCAGTTGCATGGAAGAGAAATAGGAAGTCGTTCGGGAAAGGACGTGTTATTTACGTGTATTCTTTTATTTGAAAATGTAGCAAAATTTGCCTGACGAAAGTCTTGCAACGAACGAATATGTTGTGCAGTTAGCCTATTTGACAGCAACTAAGGTAAACACAAATATGTAAATGTAGATGGTTAAAAGTATACAAGTTCCTTGTCCATAACTGAGCTTTGTCAGTAGTGAAAATGAAATCGAGAAAGTATACTAATAAAGACTTAAAACTGCTGGTTGTCAAAGCAATTAGAAAAAGAAAAGTGTAGGACAGCTATTGCAAAAATGTTCAATATTAATAAATCAGCAGTGTCCCACATTGTGAAACGATTCAAAGAACGGGGCATAATGGTACCAGTACAAAAAAAACTTTGTCCAAGAAAAAGAACGAGAACATTGATTGACTTTTGCACCGAAAAGCGCTGAAGCATCTGTTTAAAATAGTTGCAGAGTTACAATGCGACCTTCAGGCATCTGGTTTGCTGACAGTAAGCACTAGAACCATCTGGCGACGTTGAACGGAAGCAGTTACGAAGAAGCCGTGGACGTCCGTAAAACGTTGTCGCTTAAGAATGGAATTTGCATGTCTTCACATTAACAAAACCAGCAGGGATTGGGGGTAACATTGTCTTCTCAGATAAAGCAAAGATACAGCTCTTCGACAGTGATGGTTCAAGGTACATAAGGCAATGATTCAGCATGCACTCCACAACTCCTGCAATGAAGCATGGAGGCAGTAGAATGATGGTCTGGGGTTGCTTCTCTTGCAACGATACGGGCCCTGATCATCGTATTACGGTAAATATGGATTGTGACATCTAACGTGACACGTGGAAAATGTAATGCTTACACACGCCGAGGAAGATATGCCATTGCGCTGGATATTCCAGCTCGACAACGATCTCAAACGTACGAGTATTGTTGTACGTAATTGCCTTACACAGCAGTGTCAATGTACTTAAATGGGCAGCTCAGTTACNGGATAGCAACTCGATTGAGAAGCTCTGGATGGATGTTAAAAGGGCTATTCAAGTTAGAAAGTTCACAAATTGATATGCTCATGAAGGCCATTGAGCAGGCATGGAAAGCTGTTCCAAAGCAATGTTGTGTGGATCTATTAGACTCGTTGCAGCGTCGTTGTCAGGCTGTCACCAAATGAAACGGTTACCCTACGAAATACTGAAGACGAGTCGATTTTCTTACTATCTTTGCTAGCCTTTTGTCCAGTTTGAATACCAATTCCTGTGTAAGTTATATCAATTATTATTGAAATAATTTAAGACTGAAAGCAGTTCATGCCTTCTTCTACCTACTAGTATGCCAAACCAATAAAATCAACAATTTTAGATATACATTTTTATTTTTACTTTCAACAAACAGGAATTGGCCATCCCGTTGCAAGATTTTCGGCCACTACTGTGTAAATGCAGTTCATGGAAACTACGTGAAACATTGGGAATGGGTTAAATCTTTTGAGTTCAACGTCGACATAAAATCATCTGACAAATGGTTGTACCAGTTTAAGACATAAACTCTCCTCCAGAAAAGAGACTAAAATTGTAAAACCTACATATATTGTTAACTGAGGAATTGAAGAGGAAAGCTACATTATTCTAAACAATAGTCCATGATTTGATGAAGTACTTTCACAAGAAGTTCATCAGAGTGGATTCAGCTGTGAAATAGTATCATCACAAACGCACACTTGGAAGAGAGATAAAGAAGTGTTAATCGGTACAAAATTGCCAAAAAATAAGACAACTCCACCTTGCACAGTGCAGTATTCAATAAATGCCAATGTGAACATTTGTGGAAAACTCTTCCTATGCTTACTTAACTACTCGCAAGGTGTCGTCAGCTGTTTTGATCTTATCCATGTTGAATTGGATGAGATCAAGCAGGAACTCAAAGATCAAACTGTAACTGATGTCCGACGTATTCAGGCGAGACGAAATGGTGTTCTAAAGCTCACATCGTCACATTTTGACTTTTGATTCATTAGACCTCCCTAAATATGTCAATGCTGGATTCCATAGATGCAAAATCAGACCTTACATTCCAAATCCTATGCGCTGCTTCCAGTGTCAAAAGTTTGGCCACACCCAAAAGTTTTGCAAAAGTTCTCCTCTTTGCAGGAAATGTGGCCAGACCAACCACACCGCTGACACCTGCACCTCCACTCTAGTATGCGTTAACTGTAAGGGAAACCATCCAGCTTGGTCTCGAGAGTGTTCTGAGTTCAAGGAGGAAAGAGCAATTCAAAAAATCAAAACACTACAAAAACTTTTGCTAGCAGACGTACATCATCAGTATCAGTCAAAAACCAAAATCTTCCATGCTCTTTTTCATCTGCTGCACAGAAAGTGACCACTTCAACACAAACATTTACCATTTCTGTAAGCACCCAAACACTGCTTCCAGGCCCACATTACACTTGCTTTCAAAAAGCACCTCCTCCAAAACTTCAATTCAACCCTCAAGATCTACCAAAGTTCCAGAAATTAATCTCCGATTTCCAACCTACCTGCCTTAGCTTTTCCGAAACCCACTTGCGTGATACTGACAGCCACAACTTGAAAAACTATACAGTGTACCGTAAAGATTACCTACCGGGCACCCGAGCATCTGGTGGTGTACTACTGGGAAGTGAGGTCCCAGTTAGTGTCAATCCAAATAGCACTCACAACAACACTCCAAGCAGTTGCAGCAAAAGTATTTCTCCCACTTATGGTTACACTCTGCTCTGTTTACCTCCCACCTAATTCAGATGTCACATGCCGAGAGCTTATCGGCCTCATAAATCAGCTTCCACCACTGTTCCTGATTATGGGTGATTTTAATGCTCATAACTCATTATGGGGTTCGACAGACGATAGCCCGCGTGGCATCTTACTAGCAGACATTGTATCAACAACCGGCCTCTCAGTTCTCAACGACGGATCTAACACTTATCTTAGTTCAGGACGTGGTATATTTTCCTCTATAGATCTGTCCTTTAGCACACCTAGTCTTGCATATCGTTTAACCTGGGAAGTCGTTGATGACCTGCGTGACAGTGACCACTTCCCATTGGTGATCCGCTTTCTTAACCAGGGATCTAAAGAAACCAGATGTCCCAAGTGGGTATTCCTTAAAGCTAACTGGCCACTTTACCAACACCTAATTGAAATTCCCGCTGAGCAGCCTCACGAAAGTATTGATGATCGAGTCACTAAAGTTACGAATGGCATAATAAGTGCAGCATCAGCTACCACACCTCGCACGTCATCTACACCTCGACGACTCCCTGTCCCTTGTTGGATAGAGGAATGCGCTCGAGCCATTCGGGACCAGTTCAGCCTTCATCCTACAGATAACACATTACTGCACTTCAAGCAGCTTAGGGCAAAAGCCAGAAAGATCATTCGTAGTAGTAAAATAAAATCTTGGGTCTCTTTTGTTTCTTCCATTATAGCTTCCACTCCCTCTTCCCAAGTATGGGAGAAATTACGCAGAGAAATAGTAGACACATTTTCCACGGTATGCAGCTCCACACATTACCAACCTCAGTTTCAAGCTATAAAACGCCAGGCAGAACTTTAATTTTAATTGTAACTGCCGAGAATGGGAACTAGTCTTCAATAAGAGTATCCCGAGACGCATCCCCTGAACCAGACTATGTTCATTACCAAATGCTCAGGCATCTTCCACCAGCGGCCAAAGAGCGCCTTCTGCTACTATACAATTGTATTTGGGCAGAGGGTGTTTTTCCCAAAACTTGGGGGCAAAGTGTCATTATTCCTATTCTGAAACTGGGCAAAGATAGGACGAATGCCTCAAGTTATTGCCCCATTGCACTCACAAGTTGTATTTGAAAAGTCTTGGAGCGAATTATCAACTGGAGGTTTGTTTGGGTGCTCGAATCTAGGCATCGTCTCTCTGATATTCTAAAGGGCCCCAAAGTTGGAGCGCCCCGCAAGCCTGGTCAACTTGCACGAGGTACGATAGGCGATTTTGCAAGAACAAAAAAAAAAAAATGAAAAAAAATGAGGATTTCATGGAGAATGAAATTACATCCAGTTGGATAAAGAACCAACCACTGTATAATTTAAGTGTTGTTAGTTGACTGGGCCGCCTAAAGGCCCTGGCTAGCGACACAGTCCGCGTGGGNCGTGGGTCAAAGACCAGTTTTGCTACACACAAGTCAACCACAAACACCATAAACAAAATAAATATTGAGCGCCAGGATATTTTAGAAAGGCGAATATCCAAACGCCGATATCAGAGTATATGGTCAAAGAAATAAACAAATATTTATCTGGCAATAACGCAAAAAAAAAAAGAGTCCTGTACTATGCTTTCTCATCCACCACAAGAAAGTTGTACATGTCACTGGATCAGGATATATGTCAGAATACGCAGAGAACAACAAAATCACTTGCACTGCTTTTATTAACATGAGCTTTTACGATGTACATCACTGCATAATAACTGTGACCATTCGGCCATAAAACACCTCGAGGCTTTCGGAGATAAATCACTGGTTGTAGTCAAAAGGTCTTTATAGTTCCCATTTAAGCACCCTAACTTAGCTGAACGTGGGCATATCGGTGACTTCGTCCAAACGGACCACCATGAATGGTAAAAACTACCTGCAAAGATGACGAAAGAAGCTGCTCCCAACAGCGACCAGCAGGCGGCGTCGCCAACGATTGGTATCGGTGTTAGCTCTCAAACCAGACGCCCACAACTCTGCGTCCGTTACACAGCTTAAAAGTCGGCCACCATGACTTCGGGCCGTCACATAGTCCGCAACTCCTCCTCCACTGTAAATGTGAAAAATATTTGTTCAGAAACTGGCTCACATAAACACTTAACAAGTGGCCCAGTTTAATGTTACGTTCGCAAGCAGCAGTGCTCTCAGTTATAAACAGAATTTAACAATCACTAAATCAAGGGCATTGTACAATTGAAAATAAATAATAGAACGAATTTACAATAGTATAAATCCAATCGCACCTAATGCAGCGACCGGTACTAAAGCCCGTAACACTGGATAGTTTAACCNATTTGCGTCTGCGTACTAGCATATTTTTCGGAACTGTCGATATTTGGACAATGTTTAAAGTTGATGGTGTGTAATTGTCATGACCTAATGACTGGACAGTTAACACACATTGAGGAAACAATAAACATTGTCACATTTGACATTGATTTACTGGGGAACACAAATAACAAAAGTCTACCGGAGTTAGTTCTTTTACAAATTTTAGGATTTCGAAGGGGTCGATATTATAAATGTATTTATATGGCCCCTAATTGTAATACTGAAAGATTTAATAACTGATCCTGATAAATCATAATAAAACTATGAATGTCTAACCCAACTAGTCAGCGATAGGCCGAGAAATCATCATTGAGGCGTCGAAAGTCTTTGGGCCCTAATAGACATTCATAGAACCCTTAAATATGTCATAATGCGTACAAAATTGCATAGTCTTATCAACTCGACAGCAGGAAGCAAATCCCGAATTTAATTAAATGTGTTTTTCCACAGGCAACGATAACTGGCAGTATTTAAATGTGACCATATTAATTAGGTAACTGTGTATATTAGAACTAAAACATTTCCTTAACTAATAATGGACAGGTTAGGAATTACACACAAATTTAAGTGAAAGGTTATTTACTGTAAATAATTCATACCTTGNAAGTTCACGGCTGTATAATAACCCTCCAGTCCTCACAGCTCGAATAACCAACTTCAACTCGTCCAGGGATAGCCAGGTGATTTAGTAATAGGGGCAAATCAAATGGAAATCGCTACGGGGTGCCTCGTTACAACGTCAATAATAAATTGAGACGATAGATACACATAACTAAAGCGTTCGTTCACTTTTCAGAATTCCCCCCGCAACTTCACAGCGGTTGGAATTAACGTTCCTATCTATTCAGGTATTGTATAAACTTTCACAAACAGTTTCATTCCTCTGATGAATCGGTACCATTAGCATACATCTCCATCGGAATTCCGATCTCTCCTGTTTATTTTGACATTTACTCCCATCAAAATGGCGGGTCCCAACGTCAACCCGTTTCGCTATATTCTTGACTCGGTACTCTTCAAATCCTAGCTAATCGTGTTGTCCACTACAGACGTATGTCTCCGTTTCTATTACTTCTGCATGGCGTTGTATGCTAGTGGCCTCTGGTGACAGAAAGGTAAACTACGTGCAGATCTGTTTTATACGGCTGTTTAAGCTATTTCAATCATTGCAAAGCGCAGACGTCATTCCTTGCTATAGTTGTTGGATCAGACGGACTTCAACTGGTAGAATAACATATATAATTTCACCCGCTTGTAGTTACACACACAAACTCCAAACAGTATGTAATGATGCACAGCGCACAATAACTTGTAGTTCTCTGCTTGACGCCAGAAACAGAACTCCACTCAACTTAATTATCAGCTTTTCAAAACATCTCCGTTCGTCCTCTGTCAACGTCATGCACTTCTGCAAGCGTTCGTAAAACAGTCCATCACTCTCTTCAAATTGCCAGCTAGCGTATTTACGTACATTCCTCGCTGTTCATCGGACACACGACGAACACTCCGCGCTACTTGAGCACTGCGAAATAACTGTATGCGGCCATTCTCGGCGTATTTGGCTAACCGATTGACGTTTAAAAGTGCATTGTTCATCAATTAACGCCCATCGTAAACACATTGTAACAGTTGAAGGTTATCTTACTCAATTCGTCAGACAGTCTAAAGAGGCAAATGAACCGATGAAACGCGTACGCAAAATACTTTATACTTTACTGTAAGTATTATAAACGCTACAAAAATAAATAAAAATAATAACAAAACAGAACAACTTCTGTTTACAGAACTCAAAAAGGCGGTACTGATTCTCTACTCGTCAGTAACGCGTACTAGAGTCGACAATTGAATAATTAACAGAACGATACAATCAAAAGCATGGTCACAAAAGGCGCCACACTACTACACTGAGATAAACAAGCTCGTATAGTAACGACATTAGCGTACGACAGGTTAACTTGTCCGGAAGAACAGTAAACAGAATTGGTAACTCGTGTCACTTTCATTCAAGCCACTGTCATAAAAGAACACAAGCAAACCAAAATGGCTACTGGTTCTCCTGAACAACTATCGGAAATTATACCCGATATACACTACTACGCCGACGTTAAGAGAAATTCCAGCGCGAAAACCGCGTTCAAAAGATATACTTTAAATTGTTAAATTATGACATGCGCCACTACTAACTCTAGAAAATAAAATCAGTATTAGCACCACTNGNCATTCATGCATTACAGAATAAAAGAAACGTAACTTACCAGAAGTACGGACGCGACTCGCTCAGAAGTGCCAACAACAATCTCGCACGTCCTTAAATAGTAAGCCCCGGATGTAAATCTCGGGCGCTACACGGTGGCGTACCCAGGTACTAAACCCGATTAGCCTATCACAGACAAGGCGTTCTCACACTGTACAAACAGGTAACAGAATCAAATAACAGCAACAGAAGCGGAAGCGAGTAAAGTGCAGGTAAACAACTTTTCTATCCATTAACAACACTTAACCATCCTAAGTGTGAACTTAACTTAATTACACCAAAATTAACAAATCCACAATATAGACAAAAGGAATCGCGCGATCCATAACACTTACCCACACAGACAAAACCCAACACTTCTTCCACTGTTGGAATGCGTTCTGGAATAGCCTTCAGATCCCGCAGCGAATTTTTCTTTATCTCTTCTATGGACTGGAAATGGCGTCCTTTCAGGGTGGATTTCACCTTCGGAAACAAAAAGAAGCCTGCTGGTGCCAAATCAGGTGAATAGGGTGGTTGGGGTACAACAGTTGTGTTATGCTTGGTGAAAAACTCTTGACTAAGGAGCGCCGAATGTGCAGGAGGGTTGTTGTGGTGCATCATGAATGTTCCATTTGCCCAAGCTTCAGACCTCTTCCTTCTCCCAGCCTCCCTCAAATGCCGCATTACTTTCAAATAAAACTCTTTATTGATGGTTTGACCACGTGGGACACACTCGTAATGAACGACACCATTAAAATCAAAGAAGACGATGAGCATCACTGACATTTGAGCGACCTTGGCGTGCTTTTTTTCGGTCTCGGCGACGATTTTCCCACCCACTGCTATGACTGTGCTTTGGTTTCGACATCATAACCGTAAACCCACGTCTCGTCACATGTTATGACGTTCCTCAAGAAGCTATCGTCCTCATTTGCTTGATTCAGAAGGTCTTGACAGACTTCAACACGTACTTCTTTTTGTTCATCTGTGAGCAACCGTGGATCGAATTTTGCAGCCACCCGATGCATGTTCAGTCGAAATCGTATGACACGAACTTTTGCTGGTTCCTACATCTTCTGCTATTTCACGGACGGTCAACCGACGATTTTTCCGTACCATAACACGCACTTCCTCAACATGAACGTCATCACTCAATATTGAAAGCCGCCCAGGTTTTGCATCGTCTTCAATGGATGTTCTGCCTACTTTGAACCGCTGATACCACTCATAACATTGTGTACGGCTCATACATTCTTCTCCATAACCTTCTTGCAACATTTTCAGAGTTTCTGTAAATGTCTTCCGAATTTAAAACAAAATTTGATGCACACGCGTTGCTCTTCAAGAATCTTCATTTTCTTTCACAACATAAATCTACTTCACTTAAACGCTTGCCGAAGGAAAACTAAACAACATAGAATGACTCAATACGTGGCATATTACTTCTGAAGAATCCCTCTACGCGGCGCTAGTAGGCAAACAAGCGAGCATCGACTCATTAAGGGCTATTTCAAAAGTTCGGTTTCCTTTTGGACAGACCTTGTGTATATATACCGGGTGTTCAAATTAAAGTGTTACAGTTAAATACAGCCGAAAATATGCATTTTATAGAAAAAAGTTTCAGACAAAAGTTTTATAGTGTTCAAATTAAAGTGTTACAGTTAAATACAGCCGAAAATATGCATTTTATAGAAAAAAGTTTCAGACAAAAGTTTTATAGTTTTTTTTGGGAAACATTGGCTAAATTCGTTTTTTTATAGCTGACCATAATATGGCCAAATTATGGCCAAATATTTGTTTTCAAATAGGAACCCCATATTTTTTTTACATATTCTTAAAGTTCATAAAAAATAAGAAACTTTTAAAGGAAACATTTTTTTATTAGACTTCTACTTATTAGATTTATTAGACTTCGAATTCAAAATCGGAGCGCAAATTCAACAAATTCTTATTAAGTAATATTGTTAGGAATTAAAAGAGCGTATTATTGTTTTAATAACATAAATTTGACTGACTTTAAAATAACAGCCCGAGTTTGTAAAAGTGATTACATACTCGATAAATTATGAATTTCAATTCGTAAAAACTGTTTTTTTCGACATGAAACGAGTTAATTGTTAAATATGTAATACTGCAATTATGACTTAGACGTTTGAATTTTTTGACACAACCTAATTAATACTTGTGTGTCAATAACTGCAAATAATTTTGTTATCGATTACTCTTTTTTCTAATGTAATTAGTTAAATTATTGTGTTTCTAATAGGTAATAATTACATTATTATAACTTTTTTTACATTAAAATAAATGTAATAAGAACAATTATGAATATTTTGAACCTTTAAATTATCATTTAAGAAGNGAGACAATGAAATTGTGATATTTTGTTGAATTTGCGCTCCAATTTTGAATTCGCGAGGCAAAATGTTCAAGTGGGTGTAACTCAATAAGTAGAAGTCTAATAACAAAATTTTTCCTTTAAAAGTTTCTTATTTTTTTATGAACTTTAAGAATATGTAAAAAAAAATGTGGGGTTCCTATTTGAAAAAAAAAATTTGCTATAATTTGGCCAGCTATAAAAAAAAACGAATTTAGCCAAAATGTTTCCCCAAAAAAACTATAAAACTTTTGTCTGAAACTTTTTTCTATAAAATGCATATTTTCGTCTGTATTTAACTGTAACACTTTAATTTGAACACCCGGTATATATATTATATTTTTGTATTTTAATGTAATTTAAGTGAATATATATCATCGGCGCAAATGACCCTTTTGGTGTCGACTTGCCGTTAAACCAGACATCATCATCATCCATGTTTCTCTCCTACGTTTCCTTCGCTTCTAAGTTTCCTTCGCTTCTTTCGTCTACGTTTCCTTCGCTTCTTTCGTCTACGTTTCCTTCGC
>KZ870433.1:42908-56109 GCA_003456935.1 Machilis hrabei | reverse complement strand
CTTATGGCACGCTTTTGCAGAATAAACACTCTGTTAAGAGAAGTCATATTTGCTGTGTCCCAAGCAATTATACCATATTGGATATGCGAATGTATCAATCCATAGTAGATTATAAGTTTGGTATTTTCATTTGTAAAATTTTATATCCTTATTACAAATAATCCAGAACACAGTTTATTACATAACATATCAATATGTGTTTTCCAGGTTAGTGTTTGATCAGCAGTTGTACCCAGGAATTTAGTATTAATTACATTTTGAATAGTTACATTCCCTACTAATAATTTTATTTCACATTGGATTTTGTTGTGTACATTTTTAAAGTCAATAAAATTGGTTTTATTAAGGTTTACACTTAATAAACTATCGTTATTAAAAAAGTGGTCTACGTTACTCGATTCCCTATCGCTTTTTGATGCGAGTTCCTCTTCCGAGCTTTCCGTCGTTATTAGTGACGTGTCGTCGGCGTACATCACCACTTTTTAATTCGTATCGTTAAGGAGATCGTTTACATGTGTCGAGAATAGTAATGGTCCTAATATTGAGCCTTGAGGGACCCCATGTTTGACTTCAGCCAGTTTAGACTTATACAGGGTGTTTCAAAAAAGATGGGAAGTAACAACATAGCGATATTCCCTATTGCAAACTGAGTAAAAAAGTTATTTTCCAAAATTTGATACGCCCAGTAGTTTTGGACCTACAAGACGATTTATCTGGCCAATCACGGAGAGCGTTGCTTTTACGGGCGCCCTAGACGTCGAGGACGTGGCACCGCAGCAAACCTGGCTTGGCACAAACGTTAATATGTGGGACGAGTAGAAAGGAGCCTTCTCATGCCGTCACATCAAACACTAGCCATCATTTAAACCGTACTGGTCGGGTGGCGCAAGGGTAACGTAGAATACCGTTACACGGATGTCCAGGGTTCAAATCCGTTAAGTTACTATAATTTTTTTTTACTTTATATGAAATAAATGAAAACTAACTGCAGAACACTCTGTTTTAATACGTGTCTACAATTATTATTAAATATCCACATGGTTTTCCCTTAAATCGTTCACATGTACAACATTGAAAACTTCGTCATTGATTACCAACAATGAGAGGACACGACACTTTGCATCACCGATTGCAATCGGACGTAATGAGGTTACAATATATGGAAAATAAAGAGACGCGTGTTTCGCCATTCTTGCCAATGGGCCTTGTCTTATAAAATGTTAACTTCCAAAATTGTGGNGATTGACCACTGAGCTATTGTAGAACACCAATCCTTGCGTCACAACAGATAGGCTTAGACAGCTCGGGGGTAAATGACGTGTTTGTCAAGCGGGAGGCTCGGGTTCGAATCCCCACGTGGGCAGACTTTTTCATCTGATCAAAAAAATTAAATTCACACCATACGCAAATCAACCTTAATAAAGGACATATTTGTATTATTATGTTCAAATAAATAATCAACAACATAATAATAGTTTAATTATTTCTAGTATTTGAAACCAAAACTCACGTTACACAACGACTGAATTACAAAGTGAAGTAACCGAAGCTTAGAAGAATCTGATGCTCGTCATTAGGAGCATCACCATATTTTGATCCTGAANAACCTTTCGCGTTAAACATTTCCGGTAGCTTCGACATCGAAACTAGACTGACCTTCCGACAGTTCATTGTTATGCAAAACATATTTACTAGCCTCACAAAGAGTTGTGTGTATAGTACATACTGTGGCCTAAAAACTACACATTTAATATTGTAATCGGTGATGCAAATTGTCGTGTCCTCTCATTGTTAGTAATCAATGAAGACGTTTTCAATGTTGTACATGTGAACGAATTAAGGGAAAACAATGTGGATATTTAATAATTGTAGACACGTATTAAAACTGTGTTCTGCAATTTGTTTTCATATGTTTCTTACAAAGTAAAAAAAAAGTATTTTAACGTAACGGATTTGAACCCTGGTCGCCCGTGTGATAGTCTTCTACGTTACCCCTGCTCCACCCGACCAGTAGCTTTGAAATGATGGCTAGTGTTTGATGTAACGGCTTGAGAAGGCTCCTTTCTACTCGTCCCACACATTAACGTTAGTGCCAGACCAGGTTTGCTGCCGTGCCACGCCCTTGATGTGAAGGGCGTCTGTACAAGCAACGCTNTCCACGATTGGCCAGATAAATCGTCTCGTAGCTCCAAAACTATTGGGCGTATCAAATTTTCGTAAATAACTTTTCTACTCGGTTTCCGTTAGGGAATGTCGCTATGTTGTTACTTCTCACCTTTTTTGAAACACCCTGTATTGTAAATAATTGATATCCTGAATTGTATTTATTACTACACACTGTTGCCTACTTTTGACATCATAACTTAGCTCTAGACGAGAGCAAATTGGCAAGTGGATTATTTATAGACTTATAAAAAGCCTTTGATCATGTCATCTTGAAGAGAAAGGGAAATGGTTTCAACGTTATCTACACAACAGAAAAAACAATAATAGTTCGGAGTTAAAAGTAAACTGTGGTGTACCACGAGGGTTGGATTTAGGGGCCTCCGTCGTTCCCGAACTTCATAAACGATATCCGTAAATTGAAGCTATGTCGTGATGTCACCCTTTTTGCACGTGACACGAACGTATTTTATACAGCGATGAATAGTGGGGATACAAAATGACCTAAACGCAATTACAAACTGGTTTAAAAGTAATAAATGTACCATAAATATGACCGGTAACTACGCGATAATTCGGAAATCAAACGTGGAGCCGGGACTCGCAAATACTGTACGTGCTGGTAATGAAATTATTGAGACGGTAGAGCGTGCTAAATACTTACAACTTTTAATAGATGAACGTATTTCATGGGTAGCACACGTTAATTCAATTAAAAAACGGATTATTGCCGTAATTTGTGTCCTCTTGCGCTCGAGACAAAGTGTCCGATAACGTTCTCGGATGCCGTAATAAAACCATACTAAAGGAATTACAAGTTTTGCTATCAAACTATTATATGGCATGGATTACTATAACCCTACACCTAGACAAAGTAGTAGGATTGCACTCCTAAAACTATGTATTCAGGCATCGACAGCAATGTTTATATATAAAATATTAAACAAAAGTACTTGCACAGTAACTACCGTATCTTTTGTCGAAATGATGGAATTCATAACCACAATACCAGAAAAAGTATGTGATAAAAAAAACAACAACAATAAAATATGGGGTTAACAGTATTAGAGACCAGGCAATAAAATTAATGAATGCATTACCACATCAAATTACAAAATCTAATAACTTTAAAGTGTAGCCCATAATAGAAAGTTATGGGCGTACCTTTGGAAAAATTATTCTAATGGTAGTGAGTGACTAGATGTTTACAATTTTAAATAATGGAGAGAGAAAGAGACTGAATGAAATGTGATATGTAAAAAATGAGGAATGGATTGGTTTAGTTTAGTTTGATTTATCGACTTATTTCATTTTCATTTTGTATTAAATAGTAAATAGATTATACTTACAATATAAGGAAATGTATATTAATGTGTTACGATATTAGTTAGATTATACTTACATTGTAAGGAAAAGTTATTCCTTCGTCACCATTGTACACTTTCTTGGAAGTGAGCCGTCGGGTGTCAGTAGGACACAAAACACCACGCTTCGTCGCCTAAAATCGAGGCAAAATTACGAACTTCGGTCGCAAACCTCCGTCGAAACGCGTTCGACTCGGAATCCTGCTTTGAAAGTCGTCGGCTGTGTATTTTTATTCGTCGGTCGACACGAACAAAAAATGTTCGTGTTAGTATTAACGTAATTTTGAACCACCCTGTAGTTATAAAACACCAAAGATGAGATTGTTGTTTGCTTTGCAGAAGACTGTGGCAATGAACAGGAGGTTAATGATGGACAGAGATTTGGGCATGGAGAGATTGACAGAAATGGAAAAGTAGGTACCGTATCGATAGAAAAGTAGGCTAACTAGTCTTAGCAACAGTGGTACCAACTTTTGTAAGTCAGTTTAATAATAGTTTCTACACAAATGACAAATGTTTGGTACAGAATTTGTCTGGGCACACCAAATACTTGGACCGATCTAGCTTCGGCATATAAAATATGTGAATTCATCTCTATTTTCTGATCGAATAATAGTCGTGTAAACATTTTTGACAGTTTCTTAGAACTATACCTATTATCTAAAACCCTAACATAATTATTATGTGTAACTATTTTATAGCTAATATTTTTTTTTCATTCTTTAAGGGTGTTTGTTAGGAATTATTCTTCTGGACAACAATTTACTCTAATCTGGGAAATTAAGTGGCTACAGTTAAAGAACAATGCCTTGTGTTGATTTTGGTGTCGAATTTTCTAAACGTAACCTAATTAAAATATAATATCTGTTATTAGCAGAATTCGGCTTTTCTTGACCAAAAATTCGATAATTTGCCAAATTATAAATATTAACTTTTACCTAATTGGTTTTAGAAAACTGTAGGCTACACGAAAATTAACACAATGTTTAAGCAAGGAATTATTTTATTTGGTGTCCTGGGGGGCCTCTAAAGGGTTTAGATCATCTTGTGATCAAACACATCTTCCTGGAGGAATGTTAAATGTGGAGTACCTTTGATAAGTGTAACTGACAAATAGAACTTGAAATTGTTACTTTGTAAAAAAGAAAAGTGCACATCTCCCCCCTCCCCCCCAAACCCCCCATGGGGCCTGGTAGCATAGCTAATATAAGTAATAATAAACCTTCACTCAAGTGTCAGATGAAGTTATTTGAACAATTTTTTTAACATCATTGCCAAGGTGTTTTTTTTGCAGTTAATGTGTTACCACCAATTTAATACACATTTCTTTTTTCCTTCGTTTAGGCGATCAACTCCGAGCGAAATCAGAATGGCATCTAAATCTCAGAACAGAGAGTTCAACACGGACAACACGATCTATCGCGTTCCTCCGTACCATTTCATGCACGTGCTGGACCAGACGACGAACGTGAGCCGTGTCGAAATCGGACCTCAGACTTTTATACGCAAAGAGAATGAAAGGTAAGTTTTTGGTTTTTACGTCTTTGATCTGTGAAGGAATTGTAGCAACCGGTTCTTAAGAGTTTTAACGTTTTTCCCAAGTGGAGGGAGCTCCCTCGGCTTCGTGTGAGTTTGGACGTCCGACGTAACTTTCGGATTATTTTACTTGGACAATTATTGTACACCTGAGGAGGTCATGGTGGTTGGCTGACAACATATCATAGTACGTCGTTACACTGTCCTAGAATAAGTAGTGGTTAAAAGCCCGATCTCACCTGTGGAAAAAAATTTGAATGTTTTGGATACCAAATTTGATAAACACACAATCAGAGGTGCTGCCATCTGATTCTGTACATATTTCATCGTATTCCTTAACGAAATTGTCCTATTTCAATATTCGAATGGCTTTTGTATAAAATACGGTTAACACTGAATGTAAACACAAAGTACTTTTACGTGACAAAAAATGGTGATTAAATACGTAATTGCGAGGCTAAACTTATTTTTTAAGAATAAACGGCATCCAACCGCTATTGAAATGTGTACAAAAATGGATAATAGATGGCAGCACCTCCCATCACGAGTTTATCACTTTTGGCATCTGGATAGCGACAAAAAGTTATTTTGAGGTTTGCATACTACTTATTCTAGACTACTCTAACATTGTTTTATCAGAGTAAGGCTTCCCAGTAGTATCTTTTTCGAAGAGAGATTCGTACTCTGCCTTCCGACCAAGTTTAAAGTGGTTTAACTGTTTACACAGAAACACCCCAGATTTTGGTGTGTATTTTTTAAACCAATAGGAATGCAATTGTTTCCTCTTAATGATACTACATTTTTTAGAGGTAGTTTATGTCTGTAATACTTGTAATTTAACAAATACAAAACAAAAAACTAAAAAAAGGCATTACATTTTTTTTTTAATAGGGCCTAATTAGGAATATTTTAAAAATATTCTCGTCATAGAGAACATACTTCTAGAATACAATTCTATATATAAATAACAAGAATGTTAAACTGTATTGACATAAATATATTTTGTTACTGCATGTAGGACACCAGCAACCATATAGGCTACTTTGTAATGACACTAATGTACAATGAACGAATGATTTTTTTTTCTCCCGATCCATTATCTGTATCTTTTGTTTATAACGATGTCCAGACACTTTTACTGTATTCATATTATTCTGCCAAATAAGGAAGAAGAATGTGTTTGTTCAAAACTACTGCCATTTTAGCCACATCTGATTATATTTCAGAGAGAAAACAAAAGTCAGGCAGCTACATTCTGGCTTTGATTCATGGTGTGAATGGTTCTGACATCTGNTGGCAAGAGCGTGGAACTACTAAGTGACCTATACTTTCATACGCAGCTCCNAATCCAGGCTATTAAAGTCACCGGTCGATGGTGACGGATTTTACACGAGGCGGATTTCTTGTAACCAGTCGAATGTTCGAATGTAAATGTTTTTGACAGTGGTGGATTAATTTATATAAACGGCTTAATTTGACACCATCCTATATTCCCATACCTGCCGACTATCCCGATTTTGTCGTACAATGTACAATTTTAGAGCGAGTTGTAAGAGTTTACGACACGGGTTTTTGTACGATTTCCGTTGCGTCCGAGTCAAAATTACGATGTTTAACCCTTTTCGTTAGTACAAATTAAAAATAAACACTAGTGAAAATTGAAATAGGATTGTATTAAACTTGGTGTATTGCGTCTTACAAGTTTTTTCCTTTCGACTTTACATTTCTCGCTTCCGAAGACGTTCGAGAGTTCCGAATGATTTCCGACGACGTGTCGTTCTGCACGGGCCGTACGTGTGCTCGAGGTCGCACGTTCCTGTTGTAGAATCCAATGCGTGTTGAGTGGCAGGAGGCAAATGTCTGTGCAGGGCTTGTGGAGAATTTCTACTTCCTTTAAACCGTGTTTGTCGATGAGTCGGTCAAATGACAAAGTAGAATTGGTCAGGTTGTTCAGACTTTAGAGATTTTGTTAATTTGTGGAGTTTATTTTTGTCACTAAGCAAAAAAGTGTTGAAAAACTATACTCAAATGTTTTTGAATTCATGCGCCACAGAATAACCAGTCTCGTGAGAAATTCCAACACCTTTGGCCTGTTTCATCAAAGGCGTGGTACCCATCTCAGTTATTTTCTTATCGTTTTCCCCTTCCCCATTTGCTGGTCACCCTTTTTTCTCTTTATTTTCTACGTCCACGTTTTCTTCTCACCATTGTTCTCCCTTTCAAAATTGTCTTCTTACCCTTGCTCTTCCATTTTAGCCTGTCGTCTTATTTACTTTACCTGTCACCGTTTCATAATTCACCGTTGTTTTCCATTCTCGCCTTTTTTCACTTGTTTTTCCGTACGTCCAATTGCTATACATTTTTTTTTCCTACCTGCCNTACCCACTTTTGACCATATTGTTTTTTCCCTTTGATAATTATTCTTTCTTTTTCAACCATCAAAGTTTCCCGTCTTGCACAACGAATGTATATCTCAGTCCGATCGATCACTCGTATCGTTGCAGAGTGGTACGAGGCCCCGAGCACATGGTGGTGGTCTTGCCCCGACATTACTGCACCATCAGCAATCCGGTGATGAGAGATGCAGCCGGAGACGTGGTCAAGGACAAGTACGGACAGGTTCGCATTTTGCACGGAGAGCAGGAGGTGCGCTTGCATCAGGAGGCGTTTCCCCTCTACCCGGGCGAGGACATGGCGGGCACCGTAAGTGATTTCCGTAAACGCCTCGGTAATATCTTCCAAATTATTTATTACCGAGTCGCGTGTTAACGATGATTTAACGAAGTGGTTTTTATTCCTTTTGCAGGTGACCGCTCTTCGCGTCGTCCTCGCAAACAATGCTCTACGTCTGGAAGCCGTCAGAGATTTTGAAGAAAACGGAACCAAACACGTCGCAGGAGATCAGTGGCTTTTTGAGGGGCCAGGTATTAAACCATAGTTTGTAAAATGACACTTTGTAATGTTTAGTGTTAACATTGTTTTTTGTGTATTGCTTTATATTAATTCACAATTACAGATGATAAAATTCAAAAATGAAAATGGAATATTGAACGGACGATATCTAAAGCGTTTAATAAAATGAACAAACGAGGTAATAATTTTCGACAAGAAACTGCCAACGTGATCGAATGTTATATCTTAGACTTGCTGCATAGCAAAGTTTCTCATGTCAAACTTTTTGCCAACAGAACGGCCTATTACAAGTCTACTTTTTCCTTGATACATACAATCTTGAAACCTTCGAAACAATGTTTCATAAACATTTACTTCTTCCTAGTTTACTTTTGGCACTCATGGTGCTTTTGCAGTTTGGAGAGTTGGTTCACTTAGAAAATGAAAAGAAAAATGTTGTACAAAGAGAGATTGTTGTTTCTTCAGTCAACGAATGGAATAAGTCGTTGCCGTCCAGTCGAGTTGAGGACACGACACCGCTCACTCCGAGTCCGGGAGAGGGAAGGAAGGCCTCCGGAACCGAGATTGTCAGAGTTGCTACTTTTAAAATCGCATCTAGAAAAAGGAAACTTGAAGAACTTGTTAAATTTAGAAGAAGAATGGACTGTAAAAACCACTTTTGGAATATTTAGTACTGAAATACAAAAATTGGAGAGACTGTTTCAAGATGTTAAGCATTTTGATCCAATCTTGAGTTTTGTGTCATTCTCGTTTGATAACATAGATTTTGAAGAATTTTTTGCATCAATCTCATCCACGTTATCACCAAAGTACAAGGACTCTGTTTTTAACCCTTTAGCTCAGAGGGTTGTGTCGGCAAAAACCGTTCGGGTTTACGTCTTTACAAATTTTCTGGAGGCGTTTATGCTTTTGTCTTCCAGGAACGTACATTCCTCGTAAAGAGGTGAAGGTGTTGGCAACGGTGTCTGCTACGGTCTTGCATCACAACGAGGCACTCAAGTTGACGGCGACAAAAGAAACCGTGGATCGCGACGGACACGCTCGCGTTTCGGGAGAGCAGTGGCTGGTGAGACGCACGGGAGCTTATTTGCCGGGTGCACACGAAGACGTCGTCGAAGTCGTCAAGTCTCGGGTTCTCACGGATAAGGTAATCGTTTTATAACGTCCAGGCAAATTAATTTTGTTTTGTGTGGTTTGTAAACGAGTTACGGTATTAACAGTATTTTGGTAACGGGAAGTATGTGTCTACGCTCTTATCTGTGCACCATACATGTTGTGTCTGTATCACATTTTTTTTATGAATCTGTCCTTTCTATTTGTTGGTATTGCCCTAGTAATCATGTTAGGACTTTGAATTCTTGTCTCCAATAAGATACACTTTGTAAAATTGTTCTTAATCCTCTTTTCTAGACCGCTTTGCACGTGCGTGCCCTGGGCTCGTACACGGATCAGTTGGGAGTCGGGAGAAAAACGGGAGAGGAGTGGTTGGTGACTCTGAAAGATACGGAATCGTACATTCCGGAAGTTTACGAAGAAATCGTGGCCGTGGTCGACATCACGACTTTGACGAACAGGCGGTACTGCGTCGTTTGTAATCCCGTGAATTCCGATGGGAAGCCACAGTTGGGAAAGAGGAAACTCATTAAGGTATGGTGCAATATTTAACTCTTATAGATTTTTTAATTCAAAATGTGGTGTGTGAAATTTGGGTTTACCTATATTTGACATTCTGGTGTTTTGTTAAAAAAAAAATCAACCTACTGTAGGGGGGTACTTTTATGTTATATATATATACTTAATTATATTTGTTTTATGCCCTTTTATAGTTGAACTACTTTACAGTGGAGGAACCTATGCCTAATTAAGTATAGGCTTAATGAGCACAAAGTGATACTCTTAATCTCGGGGAGGGCAGGTACACCACTACAAGCAATATAAATATTATAATCAATCAAAGATAAACAAAAGTTACGTGGGTTCGGGATGCACATAGATAAACGGAGATTCTTCGAATAATTAAAATCAATATGCCTTGAACCAACGTCGCTCTGAGTCCAAAGCGATTTGTAAGAGGAATAGAACAATAGTTTTACGAGACGGAACAGCTAAGCAGTTACTTAAATGTGCGACATCTAAGTCACTAGCAAACTACATTAAATACTCTGCTCTACAAAATTATTCAATTTAAGACAGATAGTACACTGTGGTGTCTTTTAGTCAATTAAATCTAACAATCATACGTTCTATTTATTTACGCTTCGCTGGACAATCAGGTTCGATACTTCACACGCCACACACACACATCTATAACTCAGACGATTACGTCATGAACTTGGAACTGAACTTTGTTCAGATAACACACTGACAGTTGCAACTTGAAGCAATAATAGAGGTTAGGTAATTCGATTAAGACAACCAAGGTTGCGTATAAGAAGTATGTTAACGAACGTATTTTCAAACGACAATCCTCATCCTTTTACATAAAGTTGGAAGGACCACTCAAAGGAGAATAGACTACTAACGCAACCAGTATTTTAGTTAATATCTTGAATCAACAATTACTTTAGAGTTAGCCACAAATTGCCAGAAAAGTCACAGTCAATAAATCGTGATGAAATGCACCATACGATAAAAGAATTCACCTATACCCTCATTTATGGAATTAGGGTCTCAATCCAAACTCAAATATTGCTGATCTCAGAATAGAATAAGAAAATGGTTAATTACCAATTTTTATACTCGTTCTACCAAAATACATCCGAGGCGAGGTCAGGGCAGCAATCCAAAATAGATACTCACAAAATCGTTCATCAATACATGAACCCGTTAACTACACGGACTTGTCGAGAAGAGCCCCGAGTCCTCTCCGACCTCTCAATATATAGCCAAGGACATTTCGACGTAGCAAAATACTTTACTGTCCGACTCAACGTACCGAGGCTCCAAAATGTAGACAGGCTGGATTCTTTAACTAAATATAGTGCTGATATCAAGACTTAGAGGTTACCATGACTTTTGTTGGCAGCTTGTAAAGCCATTAAATGAAAATAAAAGATACACTTGATTCAAGACTAATAAATACGATTCCCCAAAATACGGAATTACTGAGATACATGACGTCTTTCCTACACTACTCTTTATAGACTTTTTTAATTCTAACTGTAAACGCGTAGTTTCTTAAAACTTGGGTATTACCGACACGATAGGCTGAATTAATTCCGACTTGTCGACTTGAACAGNTAAAAGTTTAAATTTTTTCGGAAGGCAGAGTAGGAATCCATTTTCGAAAAANACACTATTAAAAAAGCAAGCTTCTCGTCTTCCACCGATAAAACGACGCACTACGAAATTTCGTCAACCTATCGGGGCGATTTCCTCCGTCGTACGATTGTCCAGCGATTCCCAAACGCAAAGAATGAAAATTATCCGAAAAAAGCCTTCGAAGTCCAAACTCGTAAAAAACCGTGGGAGCTGCACTCGTGAAAAACTCGANTGGCAACGCTGTAGTGTAAAAATATCGTCTTTAAGCGAAGTAACAGTATCGATCGACATTTGCGAGAGTTTATGCTCTGCAGCGATCGATTGGGGAATCCAATCTATTTCTACTTTATCGTTGAGCGTAAGGAATGGAGTGAGGAATCTGAACGGGATTGTGTTATTCTTTGCAACTCGTCATAAAGAATGTCAAAGTGTATATGCTATGGCAAAAGTATAATTTACACTAGAATTAACTATTCCTTATTCTTAGACTTGCTCGTGCCTCGGTCGTCTCGGCCGGTCACAATTCTGACATTTTAATATTAATTTTCGAAGTGAATGTTATTGAAAGTTATATTAGTGTTTTTGTCATTTCTATGAAATTGATATTTTGTTCTCTGACAATAAAACTAAACAGACGTGATTTGAATCGATTGGTAATTTTGTTTTCTTTTCCTTCCTTCCTGCAGGGTGAAGCGTCATTTTTCTTGCAACCAGGAGAATACCTGGAATCTGGAATTCAAGACATTTACGTCTTGGGGGACAACGAAGGACTCATCCTGAAGGCCAACCAGACGTTCAAGGACGCGTTCCTAAGCCCCGTAAGTTTTGTTTCTTTGGCAAAATTTTGCCAGTCTGTATTTGTACGTGTTGGAATTGCAGCGAGTGCCGTGGATTATGTGTGTTAACGACATTTAAACTTTCAAGTTTTACAAGCTCAGAAAAATCAGTTTTAATTTTTTTTTCCCGTTTGGTCGTAAAATTACTATAGTGTACGCACGATTATCCTATTTTGTTATAAGTTAACATTTCCAAAAGTTTCTTCATCAAATGTTAAAATAGAATTAAATGTATCGCTAGCATTTTATAATATTTTGGGTTCGTAAAGACGTGATGAACAATATTATCTTACGATGAGTTTTGTAAACACATTCTTTTCCAGGCATATNTCGAAATGACAGATGTTGACAATATTCATACAAAATCATGTCCGGTTAGGATTTGGTGAAAGAAATTAACAGATCGTCCTTTTAGTTGTTCTGGCACACCAGTCCTTAGAAATCATCTGCGCTATAGAGCGAGATTAAAAATTGACTTATTTCTGCACGATTGTCATGTCTACATCTTAACTGTAATGGTATGTGGCAGGGAGTGAATCTTGCTATTGTTAGTAGGAGGTGAAATTGATTCTTGACTCATTATTCTTTACCATAGGAATTTAGATTTTGGTGATATTTATAAAGTTTGACGTGTTGCTGATGTAATTTCGATATATAAATCGGGGGCACGAACACAATCCAGCAAATTACACATCTCTATCTTCTGTAAACTATCGGAGCACATCTTATGTACCGAGATAANGATTTACTCGCAATAGTTTTTCTTGCACGAAACGGAAAGTCGTCGACAATACGTGTTTATTTTTTTCAGCCCGTGGATCGTTCTCCGGGCGACCGATGGATGATCACCGGACCGGTAGAATACGTGCCTCCGGTCGAAGTGGAAGTCGTGACGCAGAGATCGGCCATTCCTCTGCACGAGAACGAAGGCATTTACGTTCGCAACATCAAGACNGGAAAAGTGAGTGGCGATAAATCGTTGTACTTTCCCTCGTCTTGTTTGCGATGTTAGTTTTAAGATTTTCACCCGGACGGAACGCGAAGATGTGGTGTTTAAGAGTGGACCGAAACGAATGTTGAAGACGAGTCATTTTAATGTTCTTGTTGATTCTCCAACTTTTCATCTGA
>KZ870432.1:7000-21928 GCA_003456935.1 Machilis hrabei | reverse complement strand
AACCATGGAGTAAAACTTTTGTTACATCGATGAGTGGTTCAGAAATTTTTAAGATGTTGTAAATTATGCAATTTTTTTTTGTCTGTTATACAGTTTGAGACAATAAGTTGAACCAGTAGTAAAACATTCTTTAAACCAAGGTGCAAAACATAATGAGCACTTGAAGCTGCACTCCAATAATTCTTTAGTTGTAGTTCTGATATATAAATTGCCTAAACAAATTTTTGTTAAAGATTAAGGACTGACTGCTGTATAAAATACATTATGGAATTTATGTTTTTGTTTGCAACAGTTCTACAAAACAATTTTAAATTAGGGTCCATTAGCCCAAAAATCATGTATTTGTAGAAACTGCAACCTTTCTTTAATTTTTTGTGATATAGAAGTTTTGAGTCTCACCTTTTGTATTGCATTCAAATCACCAATATGTCTGCCATCTATGGCTGTATGACACACCTCACAATAATATGGTTTAATAAAGTTACACACTAAAACACAACATACTTACACTCATACATACATACATAATATAAACATTAGGTAATCGATTAATCACGACAATCGGGTTTTAATTTGCCGCAGCGTGTCAAATGACACCTTATAACTGCCGTACGACTTTTACACCTCAATCAAACCACAAAAGACGTCAGTCAGCTGTTAACACTGTTGTAAACTAACAAGGGGAGGTCACGGTGACGTCGGTGGGGATTTGGCTATTTTATTTTTAGGGAGACTGATTAAAATAAAAAGACACGTGTTTGAGCTTTACATTGAATGGGCCTTGGTTATACCAAAATTAAGTATCAGAAATTGCACCCGAAGGGCTCTGACGCGCTGCGGTGTGCCAAACGGCATATCAACCATACTTTTAGAATGAAGGAATATGAAAAGTGGTGGCCCAATGGTATATCCACTCTCCATTTTTTTTAGATACTTAATACATAAAAAATATCGCACTTGCATTGGAAATACCTCTTGTATGAGGTGGTCCTCATCCATCTCGTATCTGAAATAGTGCTACAGAAGTGTTCTGCGACAGAGGTAGAATTGGTGTTTCTGGGGGGCTCTTCCATACTTAAATATTGCAGAACATGGTTGTGACATCCTTTTGCTTCAAATGGTTGTAGGTCAGTTCAAAGTAATGCTGGAAATTCAACATGGCATTTATATTGTCTGAGGTTTGACGAGCAGAGGTGAAGTGTGGTTATCTTGACTCATACATCTGCCCCACAAGTTCTTCTACTCACTACTACAGAAAAAAAATTAATGTTTGTATCAGGCCAGTACAACTCATTTTCAGATATCTCAAAAGAAAAAAAATGTTTATTGCTCATGCTTATAGATAACATTTTTTTTAATTGTATGAAATAGTATCTGATATTCTCCTCAAAATGTTCTTATTTATTTGATTTTGTTACATAGCTAATAAAAAGTAGGACACATATTTTAAGAAAAGCATAAAACCATGAAAAATGTGAATTGTAAAAAATATCGGTTAGTTGTTCAAGGTTTATACTTTTATTGCACTAGTAAAAAAAGAACATCATTAATGTATTTCCGTTTACTCCTTTCAATAATGTATCTTTTATATGAGTGGCAGCAAATAAAAAATACTTGTGTAATTATGAAAGTAGCTTGAAATTGGTGTGCAACTTTTTGTTTTCTATTTTAGGTGCAGTGTAAACTTCTTTTTTGTAATTACTAAAATATTAGGTGTCCCAATATTGCTCTTCGAAATGCATGAAAGACTCGTTTCGAGGTATTTGTTAGGCTCCTCCTGTTTATTTCACAGTTAAATTGAATATTGTGTGTAATTACATTGAAATGATTGTAGGCACTTGGTAAATATGTTGAGTTGTTGTGCCCATTACAAAATCGTTTCTTTCCAGTACTGGCTGACGAGCCTCGTGCCTACATGGGTGTGGATCAGTTTAGGAGGTCATCTGCAACGACTCTTGAGAAGAGACTACGAGCGAAAGAGGAAAAAAGAAATTCGATGAAGCATTGTGGGAGTGTGTTATGTCAAAGCTGAAGAAGGTGCTATCTTGTGGAGAATGGCTTTCATATCCAGACACTCAACATACTTAACAACAGTCAGTGCTGTGAACATCACCAATTTATTATGCTTGTAGCGTCGTCAAGAGTTTTTGTCGAGTTAATTTTAATGTGCCATATTTTTACGCTCTCATTTAATTGCAGTATCCTAACTCGCTTATGCTGACTTTATTATTATTTTACAGTAGTTATTAAAGACTTTTTTTTAAAGAAATAAGCTCTTATTCATTACTTAATTTTATTTGTGAACGTGTCATTCTACACAGTGTGTTTAAAGCTACCTAAACTCGTTTTGTTGTGGCGACAAATGTTTAATTTCTTTTGTCGACTGTATTGTCCTCCTCGATTATGTCGTGGTGAATGTTATGCTGCGTTTGTGGAAGTGTCAGCTATTCTACAGTCAGTCTTTGATTCCTGAAGAATTCAGTTCTTTTAGTTTATGAACAGTTGACTTCGGTCTAAAATTTTTTTATTTAGCATGTTGAGCTGGTCTTGTGTGGCTTATTATGAGCCTATGCTATTGGATTACTTGTTTTTATTTTTATTTTCTGTAGATGTCTTTACATGTGTCGGTGATAGAGTAAAAATGAAGAAAGAGGGGCACATGATAGAACAGACTAGAATTTTCTTTGAAACAGTGATAAATATTTGCCTGGGATCTCTACTTGTACCTATTTATTGATTGGGTTCCCTGTTTCAAACAGTTTCTTTTTTGCTTTCTGGATACAATGTATTGCAAAGTGTGCTAAAATTTTGGGCAAGAGAAACTTGCCATTTCTTGTTTGTTTGTTGCTCACTGCTGTGAAGCTATATAGTTTGCTACTCATCATATATTTAAAAAAAAACAAAGCTCTGCAGTACTGCCCCTAGTAACAACACAGTGAAAGTTAGACCAAAGCGCTTTGGTTATGATTCATAAATTGGAGAGGAACATTTCAATACACTCTGTTAATACACTGCTCATTGTCGAAAATGCTGGATGACATAGAAAGAGACGTTAAAATTTGCAAACATGTTTTCAAGAGTTTGGGAAATTCACCTGGACTATTGATCGTGTTCATGTTAAGAGCCATACAGTTGTGCAAGAATAGGAAAAGGAAGTAATACATGATACAAAATGTTACAAATTATTGGATGTCTCTGAAGCGGTTCGGTCGACTCGTCCGACTGCCACTCCAGTGCACTATGTCTTTGAAAAATTTGGGGCGAAGACATAGGCAACTCGGGGTTCCAAAAAAGCATTGTCGTATATTATCAGTACTCGATAAACTACTTCTAATTTCCAAGGACTTCTGTTTTCTTTTCACTATACATCAGTGTCAAAACTGTTGTTACACAAGAACCAGTCATTGTGTTGAATGGTGTGTGTAGAGGGGGTATCAACATTCACTTTTGTGTCTGGAGATGAGTGGATGGCGAAGTTGGTCCTTCCCGAAAAGCAGTGTCCAAATGTACTGTCAAAATTGTAGTATGACCGGTGTTATTATTTTTTTACATTTCATTTGAGACACCTTTTCCCAGTGGTAATTAATGTCTATCCATGTGTTACACTTATATTCTAGTAATGACCTTGTGATTTTACAATGTTGACATATTTCATTGGCCCAAAAGCTTCTAAATCCACATCCTATATACCACGGCAAAGAAGATACAAAATGCCAACTTTTCACTGTTACAACTTGTCTTATCTCGAGATTGTTAGTTTAATCATTTCTTCTCGTGCATTTTCACAGCTAAACATGTACCATCTTTCTGAGTTCGGACATTTTTGATAATGGTCAGTGTATTTGCTTTTTTTTTTAATGGATATTTGCCATAACTATTCTTTAGATCATCTTATGATTAATATAAATTGGGTTATGCCTGTTGTTCTGTCGAAGTGTTTGAGAAAGCCAAGATCCTCTGTTTGCATATCCTAGAAAGGACATTAGCCCATTTAATAAGCTTAGTATAAAGGTCCCAGTGTTTAGGTATGGATGCAAGTGCCATTGGAATTATGATATTTGAAGTGTTGGTTAGAGCGTGGGAAATTCCTTAGTCTGGCGTAACTACTTATTGCTAACTAAGATCACTGTTTCCATGCCTTTTAATTGGTGGCCGTTTACAAACCTAGTCAAAATTCTTTAAATCTGCTGTAGAAATTGCATGAATGTGTTACTTGCAATTCTACTCAAACACTTCTCAATCGTTTCTTGTTTTTTTAAATGTTTTATTTTACGTGGCTCTGTGGACGATTAGCACTCTCTTTCAAATAATGTTTGTGTGATGACATTTTAAATGCTACTCTACTCAATGCTGTAAAAATTCAGGGTGAAACTTTTCTAGTCGTCAGCAACTGTTGTTTTCTTTAACCTGAAAATTTAAAATGATTGTTTGTCTTCATAAAATAACTATAATAGAGAACAATGTCTATTGTTTGTGATTTTTGCCACTAATTCCCTTTCATGTTGTGCATTTCTGATTGTAAACTTTTGAATGGCGTGACATCGAAATCTAATAGTGGGATGAGTTTCAGGTCTTGGCAACAAAAGAGAAAAGTATGTTCTGTTCAAGGTTTCGAACCGAGAGTTTCAGTCGTGCTGGAGTGTCTGGGTCCTGCGAATTTTTATAGGCACTTGCTTCCGTAGAGTGCATGTTGACTCACTGTCTTTAGAGTACTAATTCCTGTTTAACAGTGGCATTTTATTAACTTCATTTCAATAAAAGCACCTTTAAGCCTTAATCCCTTTAATCACTTCACAAATGTCCACTACCAGAAAACTGATGATGTCAGTGGTTACACATCCTACATCCGAGGCACGTTCAGAAAGTAAGGTCTGGTCGGAAAGTATAAACAAAGTATGAAAGATAAAAGTGATTTATTACGCACTAAAAATGTATACATGCATACTTTACTTTGCCAAATAGTTGCGATTGACTTGCACACATTTTGTGTAGGTAGCATGGCTCCAGCTGCCCTATACCCGTGTCAAAGGAGTCTTCTGCCAGTGAGTTGAACTACTTGGGCACTGCTGCCTTCAGTTTCTCAACATTTTCAAAGCGATGAGATGTGAGCTATTGGTTTAGGTACAAGAATTAGTGGTAGTCACTTGACGTGCGGTCGGGGCTGTAGGAAGGGTGGTCGAAAACGTCCAAGCGAAGCGCTTGAATCAGCTGAACAATGTGAGCTGCGGTGTGAAGTTTGGCATTGGTCACCCTTCTTTAAACAGATGACACCATTGCCTAACCTTACTGTCACTCATACCATTAGTCCCATAAAGCTCGCAAAATAGCCTGTGAATTTCTGCAGCACTATGGTTTTTTACTAACAAAAACCAAAGTGCAGCATCAACCTCCCAGTTGGCAAGGTTCTTTTATTGTAGCAGTAATCATAAGCCACTCGTGGACAACACCAAAGAACAACACAACCGTGATAAAATGACAAACGGCTGGCTAATGAGAACTTTAAGCTACTGTGCATGTGAAACCCTGCCCTCACATCTTAATCAGCTGTAATTACAAACTGGAACTTACTTTCTGGCTGCGCCTCGTATTTGTAACACAGCAGATATGTGAAAAACTGAGCTAGTTGCTTGTGTACTGGTACACTGTAAATCTTGCTCATTTGTTTTAGACACTATAACCTCAACCCAGTATACTACGAGGAGTAAAGGTTTAAATGTACGTTTCCAATGTATGCGTAAAGTGTTTGTTGTGTTTATTGGAACATAATTCTGTGATTGAATATTAGGTTGCTAATAGAACATTTTGAAAAAAAAGACCGTATTTTATCTTATTCCAGGTTTTTGTTGTTGTACAACATAGTAGCCTGTGTAGGAAGTGATGATATACACTACCTGCAAAAAGTTAAGGAACAAGGTCACAAAATGCAGCTTTTTGTATATAAACTAATATTTATGTATTTTGTCTTCGCTGCGCACTACATTAAACATAAATCATTAATTTAAAGCGTCTTTGGCAATAAACGTATCACAAAGTAAACTTATAATGAAAAACTAAAAGTATTTTGACTTATACTTTGTTTTTGTCTATGTATCCTCCACTAGCCTTGATACAGCCTAGCACAACCTAGGCATTCTTCGAAGAAGCTTCTGCAGTGTTTCCCTCGAAATAGCATCCCAAGCATCTAACAAGGCCGGATAGAGATGATTAGTGCTGGTGGGCTGCCCCGTTGTAGACTTCTGCACACTTCTATTCAGTTCATCTCAGAGAAGCTCTATTGGATTCAAATCTGGTGATTACGGCAGTCACTCCATGACTTTCAATTCCTTCTTCTGCACGAGGCTGTTTGGGTACTCGTTGCAGAGTTTAGAACTGTGCTTGGGATCATTGTCCTGCTGAAATATGAAGCCCCTCTTACGAACCGCTTGCCACAAGGTACCGCATGATTTTAGAGAATCCTCTTATAGTCCTCTTTCTTCATTGTCCCCTTGATTTTGACTAAATCTTCGACCGAATCGCCTGCATAACATCTCCAGACCATGACTGAGCCACCACCATGTTTCCCTGTTGGTTGGGTGCAAGCAGGCAGCATCTTTTCTTCATTGTGTCAGCGGACGTATTGGCGGCGTTTGCCTGAAAACAGTTGAAACTTTGATTCATCTGACCATAAAACAGAATTCCACTGTTCCTCAGTCCAATCGGCATGTTTTTTGGCTTACTTACATTTCTTCTTATTTTGAAGCCTCGATAGTGGTTTCCTTGCTGCGACGTTACCATAAAGGCTTGCTTTCATGAGGCGGTTGCTTACAGTCCTAACACTCACCGGTGTCTCCGGCATTGCATTAAGCTCCCCTGTTATTTCTGGGGCCGTTTTGTGCCTATCTCTTTTACTGGTCACGACTATAAACTTGTCTTCCTGTTTTGAGGTACATTGAGGGCTCCCAGAGTGACAACGATTGCTGAAATTCCCTGTTTGGACGTGACGGTGAACTGCCTCTGAGACAGCGTGGACAGATACTCGAAGCTTCTTTGCTATATCATGCATTGTTTTCTTTCCCTGATACACTATTATGGGCTCTTATCACATTACTTAATGTCTTCCCTCGACCCATTCTTGACCCGTTTCACGTAACGTTTAGTAAATTTGATACTTACAGTATAGCCTGAGAGAACTACAGTAGTTGACACCCTGCACACACCAAAATCAGGTTGCTTATGTTTGTGACGATGCTGCAAGCTCAGGAACTAGCCGCTAGGGAGAGCTCGCACCCTTTACCGGCTTGTACGTGGTCTCGGAGGGAATTTTGATAGGCCCGGTCCAGAGTCAAAATAGAAAAACGTAAACTGATAGCGAAATAGCATACCCAATCTTTCCTAATTCATTGAAAATTATTCTCTTTACATTTTTCTTACCTTTTAGCTTGCAACGGGCACATTGATTACCAAAATATCTATATTTGTGACCTTGTTCGTAAACTTTTTGCAGTTAGTGTATGTGGTTCTCAATAAATCATATGTAATTTACACTCCTGTGTTTTATTCCCCTTTTTATACTGCTTGAAATTTTATTTAATGATTATAGCATTTAAGATAATTCTTCTCTACCAGGACCCATTAATGTGTCTTGAGTATGTGAGAGTGTAAACTGGTTACACACTGGTGCCCGTGGCCTTTGGTGGCAGGAAAGGTAAGAAAAACATTTACCTAAACACTACAAGTTAAAAGAAATGGAGTTCACACGTCACCAATTTTAACTGCTCTCGGTACAAATGATCAAAAGTAATGCGGTGTTCTTTTGTGTATGATATTGTATGACGATTAGGAATCTTGAGACAACTTTAACAATGGGGTATTTAGGGCCATGTGACATGACCTTTGGAACCCATTCCCCAGACATGAGCTAGAGAATGGGTTCGATCCCCGGTGAGGGTGATACAATTTCTCAATTAACTTGGACATCTTTCATATAAATAATGCCTGACAACACAAATATTATAATCAGTTTGTCATTCCATAGGCTTCTCTGAAAACACACTGAATTATTTTAACACCATACAGAGTAATCAGTTAAAACGTTTAAATAACGTGTTCTGCAAAACAATCTACCGAAACAAAAATATTTACACAATTTCAGCTGTCACACAAAAAAATGTACTGTTGGAAATCATATTCTACATATGTGAGTGAATGAGAGTTCTCACAAGTCTCTGTTTCAAAGGAAATCAACTTTATGACCTTTAGATCTCTTTTCGAAGTTGACGCTACAGAAAAAATGTCAATGCGATCGATATAATAGTTATACGTGCTGTTTTGTCATACCGACACCAGATGGGTAATTTCATGATAACTGCTAATTTTGATTATCGGAGATGACTGGACGTCCACACAAAGGATAGTTTTTACTAACACGTCTTTTACAGTTTTATCAACTTAATCTAAAAACACAGAGTAGAAATTATTGGATCTTTGTTGCAGCTGAACTAATATTTTTTGTAACATTATTACGTAGATAATAAAAGACAATTTATCTTGTTCCTTGTGATGAGTAGAATATCATGATATTTTGCCTAGTAACTCCTTCCAGGCATCTTCAGGTGTTGACATCTTATTTCTTTGACCTTTCCATCTTCAGCTTGGCTGTTGTGAAGTCAGCCGGCTGGAGAATTGTCATGGTGGATTTTTGTGGGTTTAAAAACAACATGACACGTCATAAACTTGTTAAAAACTGCAAGGGGCCCCTTAATAAGAAGTAAGCCCATCTGTATTAAAACAAGTAAAACACAGCCGTATTTTGTGTAACTCTTTATATAATGCATTTAACAAGCAAATGTAAAAAATGTAGACCAATTTGTTTTATCTCTTTCGTGTCTTGGAGCAGACAAAGTAATGAAATAAGCACGCATAAAATCGAGTGCACTTTAAAACTGATCCATCCAGGAAAATCTTAATTTATGTTTTTTGCTAGGGTAGACCCAGGTGGGCTTTATTAGTAGTTGTAATATTCTGTACATTTCTTCGTATAAGAGAAAATATGAAACCATGAGTTACAAATTTTTGTTTTGTTATCTTAAATGTACCATTTTTAAAAGAATCTATTTTGTTTAATAAATTTGTCAACATGGTTTGAGCTTTTAGCAAAAACCGATAGACTAATCTTAATTCATGGACCCCATAAATGCTGACTACAAATTTTTACAGATAAGTGAAATTTGACCTTACTTATGAGTTCGGTACTCCCAAAACATTGAGTAACATTTTGTGTAGCTCTAGTTCAAGTTTTTTTGGGGGGCATAGTTTGGTCTTCAATGATTACATATAGATTTAATTTGATATCCAATATAAAATTGTAGAACCACTAAATCCTTGACTACCAATTTTTGTATCTTTACTTTATGCAACCGGCCTTAACTCTAATATATTTTTTTAAATGTGGCTGTGGTTTGAACTTCATCCATATAGCTTGACCTTCATTAACTACAGAAATAATTAATTTTATGTTAAATATGATTTGTGGGACCCCATAAACCCCTGAGTACAAATTTGTGTGGTCCGAGTACAAATCTATTTTGTTTAATAAATTTGTCAACATGGTTTGAGCTTTTAGCAAAAACCGATAGATTAATCTTAACCCGTTGACATACAAGATATTGGTGTGTTTTGCGGGCCTTAAAATTCCAATTATTTTTTGAATTTCAGGTTTCGTGGACCTAACACTTCTAAACCTAATAATAACACAACATATATTTTTAAATGTGTGTGTTTTACCTATTAGATCATTCTAGAAGACATATCTGCTAGTATTAGGGGTACACACACATAGTTCTGAACTACTATCATTAAAAAATGAAGGAAAATTCATATCAACCTAATTATCTGAAAAAAACATTGTAGATGCAAATATTGGTATTTCAACAATTTGTTTTGTTGACATCTTTGCATTAGGTTTTTTGTTTTGGTTCATTAGAACATTTAGGGCAAAATATGTCTTTATTTCATCCGTTGTACAAGGAACCCACTTACTGTNTANTTTTATCTGCTNTTTGTTGAAGTTTNAAAGTTCAAATGNAACANATCTANTAGTTTCATTGACTAGGCCTATGCACTCCCAAAATGCAGTATCCAAAAATTCATCGACAACACATAATTCAGATAGATCACTACCTAAACATTGACCTACCATCGTTGATAATCAAGCATTTCCAATGAAAGCAATCTGTTTTGGTTCATTTGGAATATCTTTCCATTTCCACTCCCCACACTTTTTTAGAAGGAGGAAGAGCACAACTTTCAGCATCACTTTCTGACAAAGTACTTGCTTCACTGCTGTCATCACTTACACTTACCTCTTTAGATTCAACTTCATCAGCAGATTCATCACTTTCACCTATATCTATTCCACCATTTAAAAAAAAAAATCAGCTATTTCTTATCACTCGAATACGTTCAACTTTCCTACTAGTGGACACCATCTTTGTTTACATTATCCAGCTGTTTTGAAATATGCCTCTGGTGTAGATAAAACACACTAACTTTAACTATTTNTACTTGCTAGACATTTCAAAACATCCAAAGACTGCAGTGTGCTGCCATCTCTTAAGAAAACATACAACTGTTTGCTCCATAGCAAATGAAAAATGCACTACGGAACACAACCGTATGTCTCCTTTATGTCCAGACGTTTCTACTACGGAACAGTTCCGTAAGTCTAAGCCAATGGGTTAATTCATGGACCCCATAAATGCTGACTACAAATGTTGACGACTCTAGCTCAAATCTAAACATCTGTATAAACATGGTTTGTCATTTACTCCCATAATTTAACCTTGACTGATCACACCTGCATTTTAATTTAGTGTCAATTGTAAGTTCAAGGATGCCATAAATCCCTGACTATTTTTTATATTGAGCTGGTAATTATTTTTTTATAAATGTCAACACGGTTTGACCTTAAGTGAGTATACATAGGTGTAATATGTTGTCAAATATGAATTTGTGGATCTCCCCACACCCTTAACTTGTTTGTGACTCTAGTTTAATTTTATTTTTTAAATTAATTTTTCGACCATAATTTGACACTGTCCATGTGGATTAACGTCAAATATGAGTTCAGCGACCCCCCAACATACTTTGAATTTGAGGTACTGTAGTTCAGATACACTTAAATATGAATCTGGGGACCAAAAAATCCCCTGAGTACCAATTTCTGTGGCTTTAGATTGAACTAATTGTTACTGTAAATTTGACTACATGGTGTCAGTAAATTTCCTTGACTCAGCGACTCCGAAAACCCTCTTAACTCCTTCAGGAAGTCCTTAGACAAAGTGTGACGGCCAGAAGGACGTACACTTGGAAATTATATAGTATATTATCAAAAGTATTTGGACACCACAATGTTTTTGGAAAAGTACCTTTATTATGCCAAATAATAGTTTGTCGTTCTACCTTTTGCTTATATGACAGCAGCAGGAACACGTTGAGGCATACTGTCAACCAATTTCCGGTAGGTCTTCACAGGAATTGCTTGCCATTCGTCCAGCAAAGCTGATGCCAGAGATAAGAGCTATTTTGTATCCATTGCTCCACTTCATCCCAGAAGTGTTCTATTGTATTAGGATCAGAACTCTGAAGAGGCCAGTCCATCAATTCCACCTCATTTTCAAGAAACCAGTCTTGCACATGCCGTGAAGTGTGAAAGGGAGCTCTATCATATTGGAAGACACAATACAACAGGGTTCCCATATCTCAGGGAAATTGAAACTGTAGCAAAAAAAAAAAATGGAAAACTCAGGGAAATTGAAACTGTAGCAAAAAAAAACCTGAAAAACTCAGAGAAATTGAAATTGTAGCAAAAAAAAACAACTGAAAAAGTCAAGGAAATTTTATAAATTACTGCAAGAACCTGGAAAACTCAGGCTCAGGGAAAGTTAGAAATGTTTAATGAAAAACTAAATATCAGGTTTTGACTGCACACTGCAGCCTACACCTGAAGTCTGATTTTTTATGTAGTATCATCATGAAGTGTTATATACATGCAAATGAAGCAAGAAACTGCATTTAATTACAGGACGGGAGTACATAAAGTTATGTAAGTTAAATGTTTACATTCATTCAGTTAATTCATATTAAGTTGTAACAAAACAAAAAAGTCCAATAATAAAGTAAAGTAATTGATAGGCATATAAGTATGTTTCACATTGTAATGAAAGTTTCACAATGATGAATATAAATCGGTGTAATTCTTCAGTTTTAAATTGAAGATTACACTGAAGGTTCCAGGAAAAGAAGTTTTCCTAGAAAGTTTAGTCAAATTCATTGGATTGAAAATGCTCAGCGTGCAGAAAGAGCGTTGCAATTGTTTGATGATGTACAGAAATACGTATCCGTAGCAAAACTTCCATTCAATGTGTCAGTTGAAAATGTTAAAGAAGGGGTTCATGATTTGCTCATGCCTGCAAAATTAGCCTTCTTTGAAACCTTGGCATCTGAACATGAATCCTTTTTGACAGCATTCCAATCACAAAATCCTATGGTGCCTTTTTTGTATAGTGCTCTTTTTGATATTGTGAAAAGTTTGATGAGAAGAAGTGTCAAGGCCAACAAGGTTGATGAGTGTGTTTCTACAAAAATAATGATTTTGCTGGATTTGGGGGAAAAGGAAAATCTCTTGTCACACACAGCTAATTGATGTGAGATTTGAAAAGAGACAGAGCTGTCATTGTTTGAGAAGCGAACACCCCTCGCGCTGGACGAGTCCAAATGATACCTCCTATGTTTTCCGTTGTAAGACTTGGAGAAAAGCCTTACAATACAGCATTGCCAAGTTAAAAACTCGCCTCAAAACAAGTCCTGAATTGCTTAATTAATTGTTTAATTTAAATTATGATAGTTTAATGTATGTTCACATGATGAATACGGAATTTAAAGGTGTTTTCTACTCATTTAAATTTGTAAGGCGGACTTACAAGCCTTACGTGGACATTACGCCACTGGTCATCTACAACATATTCAAAGATGAAATACATATTTGCGCTTCCAGTGGGAGACTTCCCTTGTCAGGAAAACTTAATATGGCTATATTGGCTGTGCATTAAACTAGTCAGGAACATTATGTGAAACATAAATTATTGATAAAATTATAACTGTATGCCAACTAGGCTTACATACCATTTGTTAATTGAATATTTAGCCAGCGGCGTCTGGTGACTACGTCAAACCGGTGTGCAGAGGCGTTGCAAAACTTGCTCGACTCTTCAAATACAGTGAATTTATTAGTAAGCATTCAATGTGTACACAAACATTTACATCAGCCAAGTTAAATTTTGCTCGCACACATGATGTAAACTGTACACAGCAGCGGAAGATGAATGACAACCTCTCTGCACACCAGTATGACGTAATCACGAGATGCCGCTGTATTTAGCCTACCTCGTGTGCCATTCTAGCTTTGAGAGAGGCTAGTCAGTACGTACCAATTTTAAATCTACTCTTGTGAACAGTTAAATATAGGCCTAGAGTGCAAATTAACAAATATTTTACACTCAAGTCATTGCACTTGAAACTGGTGATAACAGTGGGTAGATTAATTCTGGTTAAGTGTGTTCAGGCTGTCATTAATATAAGTTATCAGTGCAGTGCAAAGATTACTATCCATTTGGTGCAGTGGATTCAATAAAGCACTGCTTTTTTTCAGTCATAGCTTACTATACTTTAGCCCCATCTAGACCACAAACTGGCGAAACTGTAAGGAACTCTTGTCCCATATGGCCGAACGATCCTTCACAAGCAGAATTAGTTTTTCTTTGAGTTCAAACTCTCACTTTTCTTTTATTCCTTATTCATTTCACACTATTTGATTTCAGTACTGGTGTGTCTCAGTGGCGAATGCTTCACAGAAGCATAAGCAAGGGAAGCATTGCTTGTCCAAAATTATTTTAAATGTGAAAATCTATTCCCAGACAGCACGTAAGCTTACTGTAAGCTTAGCTTTCGCTTGATTTTGGCTTGCATAAAACAAGCTGGACAAGTGTAAACTTCGTTGCTTGAATCAAGCTTGCTGCAAGCTTTAAGCTTGCAATGGCAAACTTGCTGTAAGCTTATTGGCTTGACANGGCAAGTTTGCTGCACGTTTGAATCAAGCTTATTATGCTGTCTGGGTTGCAGCAAGAAGGATGAAATATTTGCAGTCGTAAAAGAATTCAAATGAGGATTGTTTTACGCACTCAAATATTCATGCATTCTACTTTTGTTCATCATGAAGCACCGGGAAGCAAAACTCAAGCGGCTTATGTGAGTGATCGTGGTAAAGTGGAATGCGGTAAGCAATCTTTGGCGGAATGACTGGCCTTCAGCCAATTTTTTTCTTCAGCAGATGGTTTTTAGGGGTGGTGACAACAAAGAGGTGAGAAAGGAAGACAGGGGTGGCCTTTTGATGGCGTCGTGAAGCGTTTTTGTGGGAGGATTGCTTGTGAAACTTAAAGGAAAAGCGGTCAGTTCCGTGTTTTTTGTGTATTCACAAATGGAGGGTAACCATGGACAAATATAGTTGCAACTATATATTTAATCTTCCGTTAGCTTAACAAGTGGTACTCAATATGAGTTTTAAGCAGTACTTTATCATTTAGCGAAAACCATGATATAGTATTAACCAGGAATCTACCTGAAATTTGTAATGTGACAAATAAGAAAAAAACGCGCATGTCATTTACGTGGTTCGATCGATAATGACACTGGTTGTATAATTCTTCCAAATAATTTTGTTGGACATGTTTACTTCTTTTTTTAGAAAACTGTATGAGCGAACTATGGAGTTAATTATATATATACTGTATATAAGTACTAAGCTACTCAACTTCAAGAAAAAACATGATTTCTTGTGTACATAATTAATTCTTCCATTAAATTAACTCAGTTTGGGAGAATGAAAATTAAATT
>KZ870430.1:35955-46141 GCA_003456935.1 Machilis hrabei | reverse complement strand
AGCATCTACTGCAGATTATGAAGGCCCTTTAGGATATAGCAGTTTAAATCCGACCAATGGCAACCTTTCTTATCGCGACAAAAAAAATTGCAATAAACGCTGGCTTACAATGAAAAACAAAAATATAAAAAAAATTGGTAGAAAAAAACTCTTACTCGTTCATTTATATAGTATTCTTCGGTTTGCGCCTCCGGATACTGTATACATTCCCTCTGAGATTTAATACACTATTTGATGTTTTCAATTATCAAAAGGAAATTCTACTGTTTAGCTACAGTTCTGTTAATCTTTATATGCACTATAAACTCACAAATACTGACAAGTGCATACCTTTCTCAGACGACTTGTCTTTTTCTAATGGAGTACGTACCNCATATTAAATGCTACTGAACAGAAATCCCTTAAGTGGTCATCTCACGATGTAGGCCCTATAGGCAGTTAACAAATTTTATGATAACTATTTAGTAAGCTTTTCTACTACAATTTTTAATATAACGTTGGTTTAAAGCTAGTTTTTTCACAGTATAAAAGTTACCAACGATCAGAATGCTGCGTTCTAGCGGGCCTTCATACTGCGCAGTTTCTCCGGCTTTAACCTACTTTTTTCGACATTTATCCCGGGTCTGATCATACCGGGTAACGANATGTTTCACCAAATAGACAAATGATTTTGGACAGTGAGGTGTTTCATTAAAATTAAACAACTGGACAAAACAAAAAAGAAATATGTCACACCATGAATTGTTAAACTGATAACTTTGGCGCACTAATAGAATCATACAAAGTACTTATTCTTCACTAGGGTCCGGATTTATATGCTTCAACGCTACTGAATGAACACTGGCTAACACTTTCGCTTCTATGTGTGTTGACCCTTTCCAGCTGACCAAATGAGTTGATAGGAACTGCNGTAAGCTGATTGTATACATTTTTTGTTATCAGTAAAAGTCCAAATAAATAGTAGAATAAGTTCGTGCAAATAAGTCCGGACCCTAGAATAATCACACAAGAATAACTATGAGTACTGTTTAACGGCCAACGTCATTAAGGACTAGAACTAACATACGTTGTTCAACTAATTCGGTAATACTGAGCTTTTTACTTGGCTCAAGCACATTTTCATCTAATTTTCTAGTAACGAGTCATACGATATTTTTTTACAAATATAGTGCAGAATCTGTAAAAAAAAACACTGACAACAAACTGAAAGTATATTAACAATGAATTACCTGAAAAAGGTTAATCCAATAATCATGCCTTTAATCCACTCGAATTTTCTGTCACATCACAAACTAAACTGATTACAATTCTCACGGTGATTCACTATATGATATGTCTGTCGTTGGTAAACATATCCATTCTTAAGCAAACACGAATCAGTGGGGGCTATACACCCAAAAACGTTTATGAACTACGATACATCTAGAATAATCAACGGACGAACTTGAACTGCGTGTGTAAAACGACCAACACAATCGAAGCTTGTTGCTAACAATTTGCATGATATTCAAAGCAGTTGATTGGTTAGTTGATGTAATCACCTCCTTCGTTATCCTTCCCTGGAACTATTAATCCCACATCACCTCACCTTTTTGTAGCTAAATATTACAAATGTTAAATATTTTTTTTCGTTCAGGAGTTAAGTCATTTAAAAACCCACTATTCGCTGTAATGCAATATGAACCTACTTTTGGCGATAAATATTAACGATCAGCTTAAACCTCGCTTCAAGATCTGGCGAAAAGTAGATTATATTGCATAACTACTAATAACAGGTATTTAACTATACATATGTTAATACTGACATACAAACAAAATGAAGTGCGTAATTCCAATGTATTGTTTACAATACATATGCATAGCATAGTTATCAAGTATGTAATAAGACCTCAAATGGAAGGATTGACGACCTTTTAGTCATCCTGAGGACACAAATATTATAATGTGAAAACTAATATAAGAGAAAATTAAGGAGCACCACTAGCAAGTGAATATTTAACGAATTGGGTTTCATCTCCTATATTAACAGTTGCACAATTTTAACATGAAACATTAACTCATGTCTTATTCCCATCTTGATTATATCACATGCAGATGGACATGAATAGTCGTTTACGGAGTATTAGAGTACATCAATAATTGCTAAATAAATGTTGCTAACCATGTACTTGCGTAAAGAAAATACAATAAGTTATTGTAATCTAATTAAATTATTACATTCTGAAATATGGCTACAAGCGCACAAAAAGACCAATGTTAATGATTGTGTTCAAACGTTGTTTTATGTATTAAATCAACTATAGTGAAGGTAAAATAAAAACATTAAAGAAGTTGAAACCTTGGATATAAGTGGATATTTTTAAGGAATAAAACGCTTAAAAATAAAAATTGAACATCTTAATTTACATACAATTTTAAAATTTAGTCTCTTAATGAATACGACAAGAAAAACATTGAATTAAAACAAGAACTAGAAGATAGAGGTATGGGACATAGTAATAGCTACTTAGAATGAGCCAAAATACAAACCAAAGAAAAGTGACACAACAAGGAATTATACTTAATGCAAACTTATATGACCAGTATTTTATAACAACTGGAATACAACAAGATTTTAAAACACAAAATTATACGAAGGCATCAAATAACAGTGACACTTTTTGAACACAAGAAACTGTAACTTAGAAGTCTAACGCAGCTGTGCTAACTGAACAAGTAACTTGTAAACGAACTTCTCACCAGCGCCCAAGATGACCAGAGGTAAGGATGGGGGTTGATGGAAATATCGTATACTGGAACAAAGGATCCTTTATTGTGCTGTGTACCTCGGAAGATTGTAAAATTTAGTTTGTTTCATTAGACGGAGTCTAGATTCAATAATAAATACAAATAAATGGCCCTGGTCTAGAAGTATCAGGTATTAAAACGTCACCAATTCCACTCTCATCTACTACTCTAACTGCCATTTATGCNTGGATTCAATCCCAAATGAAGGATGACTATTTCAGCCTCCCTGAAGTGGCCTTTGGTTTTTAGGTACTGAAATTCCTGCTGGTGACTTGCCACAGCCTCCCTGATGTAATTAATCCAGATATTCACAACCGGAGCTGTGCAACTGGTCCTTCCGCTGATCGTTGCCCTGGGCTGTTGGCTACCCAAACTTCTCTACCGACTATTCAATATTTAGGAAAATGGAGCACTGAGTCATCAGAATGTTGAGAAAACGAGCTAACTAATGAGTCATCGTGCCTGACTTCATTCGTAGCATCACAACGGTCTTAAGTTAGTCGCTATAATTGAAACTTAATTTATAAAAACAGCTCGAATGTGGTTACTAGTTACTCTAATTTGTTTGTATAAATATGCTTAAACAGTCCGTAACGTCCTTTTGTGTTTTCTTGTACTTGTTTTTGATAAATAACAAGATAATTTAGAGAAAAAAGGTTTCTATTCGTTACACTGACTTTTGGTTGTTTAATTTTAGGATTTGGGACCAATAGCGCAGCGAGAAGGCGTAGTCGAGATGGATTATGGCGCTCATCAGCGGAGTGGAATTCTCCACTTCCCGCCGACACTCCACCCCAATTGAACTTGGAGTCTCGAAGGTGGGTGTCAGATTTATTTAACAGAAAGCATGAGAAGGACTCGAGAGGGAATCACGATTACAACATTAACTTGTCTTCAGGCAGCATGACTACTAACAACATATGTGTCTTATTGTTGAACTTACTGTTCAAATGTGTGAACAGTTCATCAACTTTATTTGTGCCTTCTCAAACGACCAACAGGGGAATTCAAAGTTTAGGCTCCACAGTGGACGAAAACTTAAACCCTTATTATTATACGCGAAATAAAAACAAAGCTTATGGACTCAATGAAAGTAGAAACACTAAATTTGGACATAAATTTGCTATTAAACATATAAATAGTGTATACGGAAAAGACGGTAGAATCGGTTTAAGGGACCTCAACTTTCAAAATGTTAACAAGAACAAAACAAAGAGCTTTTTTAATACTATGAATAATGATCAAAGTAAAATTCCACTGAATGCCTCTGCACAACAACTATTGAAAAATTCAAAACTTTTCCAATATAACGTTTCCTCATACTTCCAAAACTATTTGTCACTACTGGTTAATCAGAATCAAAATGGTTCTGTCTCCATCACCAAAAAACATAACACAAAGATAAAAAAACGTCTAAAGCGACGTGCATCAAGAAAAAATAAGAAACGAAGCTCAGTCCAGATTCCCACAACATTTTTTCAAAACAGTCGTTTGCCATTTTTCATTAATCGAACAAAAGAAGGCGATCATGGAGTCGTGGCTGGTTTCATTGCCAATGCTTTGAATAGCTGGGAATTGCCAATAGTTATTTTACGTAACGGAAATAAAACCAGCAGCTCGTCGTCAGAAAAGCCGATTTCGTCTTTTGGAAATAAGCCCAATTTTTCTGTACACAGTCAAAGTNAAAATCAGGACCTGTCCGCAACAAACCCATCAGACTTTTCCTATTCCCTGGCAAGACCTCCACCACTAACTTACGTAGTTCGTCCTAAACCACCAAACATTATAACTGCTNTGCCAGCTAACATTAATAATGAGTANAGGCCACTTACCCCACCTACTCTTATTACTGCAGCCAGGCCACCGTTTCATTCTTCCACACTAACGCCTGTTAGTATATTCGCTACTATTACTGTTACTCATCCTGGAGGGATAACTCAACCCCCCAGAGTTGAAACCANCACCACCCCAACTCCTCAACCACCTTCGACANCTACCGCGATATCCACCTCCTCCAAACCTGCACTTCAGCCGCAATCATTGATCGATTACCGACTTTTGGGATTTCTTATTACTCCTTTAATTGCTGTTTTGGCTGCTGGAATTGCTACTGCATTTGCAGTCTTTCCAATTGGCAAACGACGAAAGAGGGATTTAATTCTTCAAAACGAATATTTTTCTGATTTTTCAAATCAAATGATTCTTGAAAAATATGTTATTACAAACACTATAACACAAATCGCAAGCATACTACCAAGACAAAAACTAAGAATAAGTGATTAATTTTTTATCTGTTTCATCATGTAATGTATGGCGAGATATGCCCAATATATCGTACAATTTGTTTTCAGTTTGGTTTGTTCTTGAAATCCCACCAAAACACAGGGGAAACAGCTTAGTCGTCTGACAGACTATGCAAAAATGAAATAATCAATTTTAGTGAAGAGTTAAGTGAAAGAAAGAAGTCCATAATGGTTGTCAGTATTAGTTTCTATACTCACTGAAATCGAACTTACAGTGCTACGTTTTCAGGGGTCACATCGGAAATGGATTGAAGTGCACGTAAGATGATAAACTGGATTGCACTGATGTCAAATATGATGACCGTAATCTTGAATGGGTAGGCGTAGCTGAACAAATTGAATTTTACCGTTAAGTAGCGTGTAAGATCTACAATATTAATATTATCTGCTCTCGTTGGCATTGTTTGCCGAGAGGGCCAAGGCATTGGTCGAGTGACTCCACTATAACCAGCGTTGTGGGTTCGGATTCCACTAACTATTTGTTTGTTTTGTGACGTTTTTTTAAGTTAATGTAATGAGAGCATTTACAAAAAAAAAGTTTTCTTTTAACTCTACGTCTTTCTGATTGCTGTATAGTGATGGTAATCTGTTAATGCCACCGAGGAAAACTAAACCGGTAAACAAAATGAAAATGATAAAAAAAAATTAAAAAAATAAATCCTACCAAAAAAGACACGAGGGAAAATCATATTGATGGTTTAAGTCTGCTAGTCCACCATTAGGCCACATTTTATTACTAATAGCCTAGCTCCTCGTTTCTATTTATTTCCGTTTTCATTATACCAACTTCAATTAAAAATCCTGAATGTGATTCGAACTCACGACGCTGACTGGCACGCAGCCCTGCGACCAACGCCTTCGCCATGTTACTCAACAGTAAACTGAAATTGTCTCCCCTATTCTCCCCATTCAAGATTATGTTCATCATAATTGATATCAGTTCAATCCACTCTATCATCTTACCTGAACTTCCAAATCCATTTCCGGTGTTATCACTGAAAACGTTGCATTGTTAGCCTTACCTAAATTTACAGGATTATGTGATTGTGTAGTATAAAAAAATGTGTCTTTTTACTGGAGTGGCCAGAGAAAAGAAAGTGAGCATATGTGATCTGAAGATCTGAATCATTAAGAGTGTGTTAATATACTTCTTTCTCTGAAAAGAGGTTAGGTCTACCAGTAACGTTACACGTATCAAAACATATTTTTTAGTAGTAGNCCTACCTTCTACAAAACCGAATGTAGTATACAGCCTCTATTACAGGTTATCTTTAATAATTGTTTGTGTTTTGTGCTTCTTTATGTTAGTTTTCTGTTATATGAACGTTGTCTCTAAATGTTTAAGCTCTTCAACCTGGAAAAGTTAACGTTACAACAAATGTTGAAAAGAAGTAATACAACTGCAGAACATGTAACAGAAAGAGAGTAGTAGTTTTAATCCATATTGAATATTTATAGTGCAATGAAAGAAATAAGCTTTCGTCCTGAGGACTGTAATTTATTGGTGAAGAAAAGTGTAAACTTTGCTAAAAGGGATTTAAAGTGGCAACAGTGAAGACGAGTATGTTTCAAAATCGATGCTGAAACTCCTAGCCCCTGTATTAAAAACATTGTGAGGTAAAATATATCAAACAAAGACTGGGAGCACAATAAGTAACACAAATGCCATTCAACTGAGAACTTGAGAAATGAAATAAAGCAATTTACTACAAACCTAGAGGTATAGTGTCCTACAATAAGTAGAGGGTAAAAGCCCTATCTCGCCCGTGGAAAAAAAATGTTGCTATGCTGAATCAAAATTTGATTAACTCGCGACGGTAAGTGCTGCCATCTAATATCTGATTCTGTACATATTTCATCATATTCAACTGAGAACTTGAGAAATGAAATAAAGCAATTTACTACAAACCTAGAGGTATAGTGTCCTACAATAAGTAGTGGGTAAAAGCCCTATCTCGCCCGTGGAAAAAAAATGTTGCTATGCTGAATCAAAATGTGATTAACTCGCGACGGTAAGTGCTGCCATCTAATATCTGATTCTGTACATATTTCATCATATTCCTTCATGAAATTGTCCTATTTTAATATTGCAATGGATTTTGTATAAAATAAGGTTAACACTGAATGTAAACACGTACTTTTATATGATAAAAATGGTGATTATATAGGTAATTACGAGGCTAAACTCACGCGCTATTGAAATATGTACGAAAATGGATAATAGATGGCAGAACCATGCATTGCGAGTTTTATCACTTTTGGATTCCGTATAGCAACAAAAAATGTATTTGAGGTTTGCATACTACTTATTCTANACTACTATACTAGAGGCAACCAATCATGTTAATCTTCAATGGTGCTACCACCATGTTCCGCAGATTTTCTTAAACGTGTCAGTAACATACGGATTTTCCGGAAGAAGAAATATTTGGGCTGCTGTGTATTTGACCTATTTAGCGGATGTGAAGTGAAGTCTTTTAGGATCCACTGGGTGCTAAGTCGTAAGAATATGAAGAATGGGGTAGCACCTTAAAATTCAAATTCGAAATCAGATTCAGGGTTTGACGGGCAGTGATATTATACTTTAAACACACGTTAGCGAACAATAAGTCATTACGTTTCTTCGAATTGCTAGACTCAGGTGATTTACCTATCACTGTTTATTGTTTCTCTTCGCTTCAGATAATGTTAACAAATCATACCTTTATGAACACAAAATTGTTACGCACTGGATAGGAATGATATAAAAATAATTTTACATAAATCCGCTCGGGATTGGTCTGGATTAATCGTATTAAAATATGATAAAATAAAGGTGATAAATTACATAATTTAGAAGACAACAGGTTAGTTTTCACATGTATTTCGTGACTTTGCTCATTATGAGAAATAACATATATGACACTCTTTTAGCAGGAAAATCACAAATAATTTTATACGTAAAAGGTAAACTCTTATCGAACAAGATTACAGCGAAATAGCGCAACACAAATTTGTAAACATTGTTCAAATACAAACGCACGGTTCAACTTCGAGATTGCAGTTTTCTTACNGGTCAGTACTATAGCAAACATTTACTGTGAAAAACAAACAACCCATACATTGTGAACTATTTTAGGACCTCTGAGATCTGTTCATGAAGGAAACAGACAGAAAGAAATGAAACATTATATCGAAATACATTCTGTGATATTATTGATTCTTTTCAATATGACTTCAAGTTCTGTGATGCGTTACGTTTATGTACATATATTACTTATTAAGAAGATTAAAACATGTTTTAATTACAAATTTTGAAAAAGATAGGGAGCTACTTTACCACGACCTACTTTCCACTCACTTTCTGTTTTCTTATAACTCTGAACAGAATTAATAATAACCTAACTTACGCTAATGAGCTTTGGAGTTAATGAGGATAAATTTATATTTTTTTCTAAAAAGTTTCTTTTTTCAAATTTGGTATGTATAAAGTAAGGCATAGTTTGTACGCGTCTTACGGTCTACATTTGTTTCTGTAAAAAATATACTAAATTTTTAACGTGCAAATTACATACATTTTGTAAAATGTGATTATGGTAGGTACTGACCAATTTTTGGTTTTCAATATAGCTTCTTTATGAAGAGAGGTTGTTCAACGATAACTAAACCACTATGTTACTTGTAGTTTGAACACTGAATTTTAAAGGTGAAAATGATTTAAGGTTTCACATACCTCTAATAGTGAGAATTGGTGAACACTTACTGTACTTCGACAGTCTTAATGTGCGTTAAGGTCTGGCTTCTAAATAGCCGAACCAGTCACCCGTGTAATTATATTATTTGTAGGGGTGATATTTATTAAGATGTACTATGCAAAATCCTTGTAATTATATCTCTCGTAGTTTTATGGGCTCATTTGTTCTGATGTTACAGTTTCATGAGAGTAGACTATTCCAATTTGATTTTCAAGGATAACTGCATGATCTTATACATATCCAGCTATAACTCGCTCTGCTGAAATGTAGCTCTGCTATTCAGGTACCGTTTATCTGTTAGAGTAGTTATGGCGGTCGTTGTGCACAATTGGGATAATCCCATTAGGAAGCGGAATTACCTACCAAAATGGGTTGCTGAAATGTAGAGTTCTTATAGTTTTGCAGGCTTATGTGCTCTGAATTTACAGTTTTAGGACCGTAAACTTCTTAAATTTGTTTTTCAAATGAATGAAAGATAATTTACTCCGCTGAAAAAACTTAAAGATCTTAACTCTATACTTAATTTAGAACTGCACATCCGTTATGGTAACCTGCCAAGTTGTTTTAACTAATGTGATTTTGTATGGAGAAGAGCCTGGCAACCAATGATTTGAATAACAAAGTTTTAACCAATACGCACTTTATGTTAAATGACCTAAACCGACTGTTATGAATTTTATCGTAGTGTAATCATTCACATTGAACACAAGCGGGTCTGACTGCTCTGCACCAGTAATGTGAAGTTTTAGTGGGAGTATTAAAGTAAAATACATTTACAGTGTTTTCTGTGTTTACTCATTGGCTTGTGACTAAATCAATCATATAGGGAAGATCTTAACACCAATATGATAGCAGAGCGTGGTTCCCCGTATGAAGAATAAGCGATATGTGGTTGGGCCTATTCTTCACGTTTTTGAGTGTTTGACGGAATAAATATGGATTTTCACGAAATCAAGAAACTGAAAGGTGCCGACATTTGTAACTTATGGAAATTTGCAGTTAGAAATATACTACGTGGAGCTGATTCAGCGTAAGAGGTATGTATAGAAGAAATTAAGAAATCTAACCAAATAGCTGATGGTGCCAGTGAATAGCAACTTGCTACGAATATAAAAAATCTCAAGACATGGGATACGGGCAGATCGGTCTGGTACTCAAATTATTGTTAAAACATTAGAGAGTACGGTGATGATGCTATTAGTCTAGGCTCATTTCTGAAAAAACGCGTTTCCTGAAGTGCAAACAGCATTTCATATAACAATTGAGAAAACAACGTGAATAGACTAATTTGACATCGCTGATTCCGAATCCGCCTGTTGCCAAGCCGAAATTTTGACCGGAAGCCCGGAATCCAAGATGGCG
>KZ870428.1:5100-15905 GCA_003456935.1 Machilis hrabei | reverse complement strand
TATCAAATTTCTTTACCTATTCTACCCCTGTTTCGTTTACACAATACGTCATCTACAAGCTCATATTGGTTTATTTTTTCTGGAACGGTCCTCTCTAGGTTTGTTTCCTAGTTCGGTGATTACGTGGAGTAGAGCTTCGTCTTCCATCTGTATCTCGCTAATGTCCTTTGTTTCTAGCAATTACGTACGGAGGTCTAGAGCATCTTGCTCATCTTTTAATGTGCCTTCTAGTACTGGATTTCTAGAAAGACAGTCATGTGCTTGATTTCTATGGTATAGTCACTCAGCTTCAGCGCCCAGCGGACTAGTCTACCCTCGGGGTTTGTCATGGATTTATGGAAACACAAGGCATGGTGGTCTGTAATGACCGTTACTGGCAACTGCCAGACATATGGCCTAAAGTAAGTTAGAGCATAAACTATACCCAGCAACTCTTTCTCACTTGTGCTGTAGTTTTTCTCTGCTTTTGTCAGAGTTCGGCTTATGTAAGCTACCGGGTGATATTTCCCGTCTTCCTCCTATACCGTAACCAGATGCATCCACATGCAGTTCATGTTTTGCTTCTGGGCGAAAATGAACCAGAAGTGGGGCTGTCCACAACTTAGTTTTTAGCATTTCAAAAGCATCCTGCCTTGCTTCATTCCATCGGAACGGTTCGTCTTTTTTGGTGAGGTCAATTAAAGGTCGGGCTATCTTTGATAAATCTTTACCGACCGATTTGTAAAAAGAACATAGCCCAGCCCTATGAAACTCTGAACTTGTTTCAGGGTTTTGGCACATGGAAATCTTCCTCTGCTTTGAGCTTTCCTCTGTCGGGTAACATGCCTTACGAGGAGGAAGCTTTACCGGTATATCATAGAATCCTGAATACATGTCCAAGCAGGTATAGAAGCGAGCGCCTCCGAGATATGAAAGTAAGTCAGTTATAGGAGATATCGGAGTATTTTTTATCAATGTCTAATCATTAACCTATGCAAAGACGCTTTTTAGAGGTATTTTTCTTCCGTACAAGGATCACAGGTGATGCCCATGGGCTTGTACTAGGAGAACTGATGTTTGCGTCAATCATGTCTTCGACAATGTGGCATATGGCCTGATTTTCTTGGTGTGTCACCCTGTATGGTCGACTCCTAATTGGGGCTGCATCTCCTGTATCTATTTCATGCTCTATGGTATGTGTAACCCTCATTTCATGAAAGTTAAACGCGAACAAGTCCTTGTTTCGCTCTACTAATTCTACAATTTGTTTTTGTTCGGGTGTCACGTTTGGACCTATTTGAATGTATTCTGGTCTGAACTCTGTAACCTCATCTACATCTAAAAACTCCATTACCTGGTCGCCCTGTAGCTGGTCATCATCAGCTGTATTTAGTGACGTTTCGTTAGCAACTTTATGGACTTGGGTCAGAATGCCTAACGTAGTGTTCTGTCTTACTATGGTGGGTAGGTGAGAATAGTTTGAGACAGCTACATATTTACAATCATCATCTACTCCTATGACACGTAAGTTTTTTTTTCATACAAGACATCATTTGTGTCCAGGAACATTAGTAAGGATGTATTATTTAGGTCGTTTCCTGATGTTTCATTATTTACTGCGTCAAAGTGTGTTCTCGTGAAATCCGTTTGTGTTTCATGTATGTTATCTGCTTCGCCACTTTCTGTGGCTCTAGGCATTAATGAGTATGTAATGGATGTGTTTCCGTTGTTTGTTTCTGTGGTAGGACACGCAACCGGTTCGTGCAATGTTTTTGATGTATACACGACGAAATATACTTTGTACAATTCTCTTTAACTGTAACCAAGGTATGTTATCACTTTCAGTTACTAGGCATGGAAGAGACAATTTCTTGACTTTGTTTTTTTTACACAATGTCTCGTCATCTCTGACAAAGCTAATCTGAACTTAGTTAAAGTTGCCGTCTGATCATGAAAAGTTTTTACTACCAGAAAATATATGAATCTGTCCTTGTCCTTTAAAATGGCTATTTGACCCCGCTGCCCACATTGCTGCTTTAGTTCGTTCACGCGCCCAACCCGGTTTTTACATCTTAAAGCTATTACTGAGCTCATGTGCAAGTCTGAGGAAACAGGTATTGCCATACTCGCTACAGAATTTAACTAGCAACTTCTTCTTTCTAAACCAGTTTTGGTGTGTGCTCGTTATTGGATCTGGGAGAAATAATGTTTGCTACGGGAACAAAAGTAGTGGTAAAGCTGGGATCTCTGCTCTGTGTCGGCTACACATTTCAGGTTGACTGGTTTGTGTTCGGCCTCTGGGGTAATCGTGATTGCATCCGTTAGCTCGTTTTGCTCCATGTAGTGGGTTTGCTTACCTCGTGTTTTTGTGCCTTGTAGGTTTGTTTAGTATGCATATCGAGAATGACTTTCGCCATTAGGCGCTTCTAGAGAAATCAGTTTTCTGAGAGAACTTATTTCTGCAGTATGTGCCTAAACAAAAATTGGTTCCAAGAAACGCAAACTATTTTACATTTTTACTACTTTAAAATTACTCACGAAATACAAATGTCATAGCTTTACTTGCAATTTTACGGTACCATAAATATGTCTACAGAATGGTCCGGTTTACATTTAACTCCCACATCAATCTTTAACCTCTTACTAAATCAAAATTCACTAGGGATATGGAACTACCCGTATCTACAATGGTGTAGATATCAGTTTTACTAAAATATCTCGTCCTACACCCAATGAATGACTGTCGTTATTTACATTTACTCGTTCCTTGATGCGGGAGTGGCTCTTTTTTTTAATTTTTTTTTTTTTTTTTTTTTTTAGGAATATTACATTGGTTTGTGTAGTGATTTCCTGCACACTTCTAACAAGAAATGTTCTCCCCTGTAGAGTTTCTCGACCAAAAGTCAAACGTCTTTGTGGTGGCTGTGTATTTGGGGGTAGTTGGGGTGTTTGGAAGGCTTGTTTAGGAGTGCTTCTAAAGTAAGCGTTCCGATTTGCGTTGTTGTGGGGTCTCGGTTCAGTATTTCTAGGTGGGCCATTTCCTCCCTGTCCTTGGTTCAAATACCGGGGTTGAAAAGTATGCGTTTGGTTACCTTCATTTTACCCATTTCCCATAGGAACATATGGTTCTCGATAGGGACGTGAAGTGACATACTGTTGTGGGACATGTGTTGGTTGTGGGGATAAAATGGAGTGTAGCTAGGTCTCTTTTGAGTTTTGATCAAGATGTTACACTTTTTGTTTAGCTCGTTCAGTCTTTTTCAATACCTTCATTCCCATTTATATGATTTTCTGTGTGTCCGCGATATGTCCTATTCAGTTCGGGCACTCCAACACCTTCAGGTGTTCCATTTATGTTCATTACGGAGGTTAACAGTTGATGGTCTCCCGTGGCTCTATTCGGGGCTATCAAATTTGCTGGCTCTAGAAGCTGTAAATGCTGCATCAATTCTGTGGGTGTTTGTATATGGAGTGGAACCAGCTTAGCAATTTCCGCCGGGTTCAAACTCCTAATGAGATGTCTGACTATTTCTTTGGGAGTAGTTTGAACATTTTTCTTACCTATTAAATCAAGAATCGCGTAATAGTACGATTGGCAAGATTCATGTAGTAACTTATGTTTTGTCATCAGTTATATGTGATACAACTCTTGCCGACTCGGGTTGCTAAATGTCTTAACCAACTCAAGTTTCAGCTTTGTTCACGTCAGAGAGATCAAATGTGCGATATTCGCATAGTAGTACCGCTCAGCTGTATCAGAAAGAAAGGCGCCTATATTTCTCGCCTTATTTGCATCTCCCCAAAGGTTTATTGTGGCATATTTCTCATAGGTTCTTAGATAATTAATAATATCCTGAGTTGAACCTGTGAAGACTGGTGGATTTATGCTTAATTTACCGCTCGCCATGACTATATGTCTAGCAGGGGTAACTGGTGTGGGTGTAGTGTCTAAAAGCACAGTTGTTTGCTGGACAGTTTTGTCTGTGTGGATGTAAATGGTATCACTTATTTGGGTGTGTGGCGTAGCGACCAGTGCTGATGTCGTTATGGCCTGGGATGTGGACTCATCCGTGTCAGTTCACTTTGTTGGCTCAAAAACGGCTACTGTCAGTGAGGTGGTTTCTCCTGAGTCCGTGTCTACAGTGTCACTCCCGCATGTTTTCCGTCACTGGGTCCCGATCGTTTTGGAGGACTTTCTGGAATAGTCCCTAAAGTCTGTGTTTATTCCGTTTGTTTTGGTGCAACTAATCTCAAACGGTTCGGACTTATTCCTAACATGTATTTTGAAATTTGTTTAGTCTTTAAAGGAGTTATTATTGGTGTTGCAACTGCAGCTCTTCTAGTTGTAGTCTGTGAATTGGGTTCGGAAGTNGATCGGGTAATATCGGGTGTACTTTTCCTATACGTTTTCGGGCTTGATGGCAAAAATTTGGCCATTTGTATACACTTCACCCATAACCATTTTTATTTTCACACCCTATTTACCATATTATTCTATATCAAAGTTTGTGTCGAACCTGGGACACTTAACAGTAAATAAAGCCCCTGTATCTGTGTGCTGGCTGTTATGCCGTATATAATTTTTTTTTTTTTTAATTGGTAATTGACCCTATATTCGGATAACTCAATATTTGTTTTAGAAAATTTTTTATTCCTAAGCCTTAACACATTTTTAAAACATACAAGTTTTTCACTTTAAACATCTTACACAACATATATACATTCAAGAAAGGTGCCTTCAGAAAAAGTTGACCTTTTCACCGTCCACTCTGAAATAAAATGTCGATCTTTTCCTTCGTCTGCTTATAAAAAAGACGAACAGTCCGTTCTGCTTGATTAACTGAAAGAAAGATACCTCGTTTGGTTTTAAATTCACTCGTGAATGGTTAATTAGTCTCCTCTGGCTTGCTTGTGAAGAAAAAAAAGTGTGTGTACACTTTTGTGTATTATATCTCAACAACTTGTTGTATGTAAATTAGTACCGATTTGGTCAGTTTAGGAACTTGGTGGATAATTCTCCAATCCGTTCTGGCTTCGAAATACATATATTAATTAACCCCTTCGCATATTAGTTTGTTTATATATTTGGGGCCAATGCATATTTTTTTTCTTAAATTATAAGAAATGTCTATAATGAGTAAGTAAATGCCTGAATTATGTTTATGTTATGATGACATTAATTTTTAAGTGTTTTATACATATAAAAACTATTAATTGACGAATTCTTACCTTCTACTCTGCTTTGGAGCTGTGATATTCCTCAAAACTTTCTGGAACATGTAATCCAACTCCACATTTTTTACACTGTTTTTTGGCACAAGGGGCTTGCTGTACATTACTATCCACATCACTATCAAAAGACATACTTTCACACACATCGCTATTTACATCAATATTTACAACACTAATATCATCTATATCCTTATCACTTTCAGATTCACTATCAGAATCACTTTGTGCCAAGTATTTGGCAATATCTTCATCCCGAAAAACCTCTCTTCCTTGCACATGCCATGTTTGTTTACAATGACAGTTAATTTTTTGTAATGAAGAAGAAAGCTTCTACTGCCATCTCTTATTTTTTGGGGGTACTAGAAAGTTCACTCAACACTGCAGTAATGCTAAGTGTGTGACATCTGTTATCCAAATAAAGAACTGCTTGCTCAAGGAACGTGACTCGTTGTACGCGTCAAAATATATTTGTCCAAAGAAAGTGACGACGCATGTAACGCGTTGAAATATGGGAAGGGGTTAAGTAAATTACTTCACTCAAAGATATGGACATCTCCTGTGCTATGATTCGAACTAGTTTACCAAGTGTGTATTTATGAAATATAGTAATTATTTGCATGCTCTCAAATTCAGTGATGTGCTTGCCGAAAATACGGCTAAACATTTTACCTTTAAGCACTCGCCGTTCAGGCTTTTATTTTACATTAATTTGAAAAGTGTAGTTTAAATGTATTCAAGCCCGTAAAACACTTGTAAATAATTTTATTTGCTTTTAACCCATGCAATAATGTACGCGAGCTATATTTCAGGAAAGCAAAACATTATTGGTGAATGAATGCAATGTTGTATAAACTCTTCCACTGAATGGGTCATGTCCAAAATCATGCATTGCACTCTGTATGCACTGTACACCTTCTGTACTAATAAACACTCATCTGGCGAAATGTTTATTAAAGCAAAAATGTGTATGCTGCTTCTGGTTTCTTGTGATAAAGTTCGTAAATATTTGACCTAACCTGGCCACTACCGAAAAGCATTAGCAGTATTTTTGCGTTACATTACTATGTATGATTACACCAAAATAATAACCTAGAAAAAAATATGAGTATTAGAATTGATATTGTTAATATTTCATTAGTGCAAGGGGTGCATATTTTCTGGCAATAGTTTACAAATCCCATGAAACATCAAACTTTATATTCAGTTTTAACTCCGCATTTCATGATGAAAATGAGGCCTCATAGTCTTAGGTGCCTGGCGCCTCCACCAACTGTAACGCTTTGCAACGTTTCGAAATATGGGGTGACTCATTTGGTAGATATTTCAACTCGCTTATAGTGAATTACAGGACATTCTGTAATCGTGGTGAGGCACTGTTATTTTCAATGTTTTTTTTTACAAGAGTGAATAGAAGATGGGTGAATCTGAATATCACATTTTACTATGCCAAAGCAGCTATATTACAGAGCCCATCGTCAGTGATTATACCGATTAACTAGCCAGATAATAATTTCTATCTAAAGACAATAATAAAACATTTGTATTTACACATTACCTTTTGAAGTCTGAAGAACTCTAACGACAGTTAGCCACCGATTTTAAAGTTAACACAAATAAAGTACGCAAGAGAAATTGCACTTTGATTTTGGCACTGTCTGCTGAACGTTGCAGAATGTAAGAGAGGACGCGCAAAACCGCGTCTTGACTTATATAGACTGCCGGGCGGGTACTTCCAGCCAGGCTATGTGCGTCATAGCATATTGCATCGCACATTTTTCCAAGTACTCATGTCCTTTCATTCTTGTTAAATTTATGTATGGACAAACCCATACTGAGAATTTGCACGTGTTCGACTTGCAAACTCTGTGAATTTATAATTCAGGATATGGCTTGAAATAATATAGGCTTACACATATATGGGTTGTGTGCCGTGACCATTTTGGATGTTTATCTCTGTCTACACACCTTGTGGTTTTGACGTTTTACACCACACACACACCTGGAGAAGTTTTCGCCTTGACTTGGAAAGGGGGCTTGTGTGCTCCGATGACCTCCTGGGTTATGCAGGTCAGTGTCACACATACCGGACAGGCCAGGGGCTAGGAGCCAGACAAAGAGAAACTCACGTGTGTGATGTCCTTAATGTCTTGCATCTCTTCATTATATCATATCATCATCCCTCACTCTCATTGATTTTATATAAAATTAAAAAAAAGGCCAAAAAAAAACTTCCACTCCAGATCACCTGTAAGCTTTCTCTCCAGATCTCAATCTCTCACATCGGACATGATAGAAGACGAATTAATGGACAGTGACAATCCCATAGCAACAACCAGTGGAACATTTAGAAAGCAGGGACTGCTCTCAAAGAAGAAGTAACCTTTCTTCATCCTCCTTTTATTTATAATGGCCTGTATACAATGGAATTGCAATGGTTTGAAGACGCACTATGTAGAGATCCAAAGATTAATTAACGTTTTCCGGCCCATGGCCATATGTCTATCTGAAACCCACCTCCGCGATACAGATAACCATTCAATAAAGAACTACACAACATACCGAAAAGACTATTTACTGGGAAACCGAGCGTGCGGTGGAGTTCTACTGGCCATGAGTTTCCAGTTAGCCTCAAGTCTTATCCCCCTTACAACAACACTCCAAGCAGTAGCAGCCAAGGTTTTCCTCCCCCTTCTAGTTACACTCTGCTCAGTCTGTTTACCACCTAATTCAGATGTCTCACGGAGAGATTTACTTGGCCTCATTGCACAGTTACCCAGACCATTTCTGATTACAGGAGATTTTAATGCCCATAACTCGTGGCACTTTACTAGCAGATGTGATTGCGACCACCGGCCTTACTGTACTAAATGATGGAACAAACATATTTCTCAACTCTGCACATGGCACTTTTTCATCCATAGACTTATCATTTTGCAGCCCAAGTTTAAAAGTCATTTAATCTGGGAAGTGCACAATGACCTTTGTGGTAGTGACCACTTCCCAGTCATCCTCCAGTTTTTAAACGAAGGCCTCAGAGACACTCATCACCCCAAATGGGTACTACATAAAGCTAACTGGGATCTTTACAACCAATACATTGCTTTTCCTCCTGATCAATCACTTCATAGCATAGACCAGCTGGTAACTACAGTCACGAATAGCCTCATAAGAGCAGCAACAGCTGCCATCCCACGTACGTCACCAACACCTCGACGACTCCCTGTCCCTTGGTGGACAGAGGAATGTGCTGTTGCTATTCGTGAAAGAAAGAGAGCACTTAGACAGTTTCAACTCCAACCTACTGACAATAACTTCAAACATGTTAAAAGAATAAAAAGACAAATTTACCTTGTTCCNTTTGTGTCAGTCACGATATTTCGCCTAGTAGCTCCTTCTAGGCTTCATCAGGTGTAGACATCTTGTTTTCTTCCTTCACATATCAGCAGAAGCCAGCTGATATGTGAAGGAAGAAAACAATATGTCTACACCTGATGAAGCCTAGAAGGAGCTACTAAGCGAAATATCGTGAATGACACAAACGGAACAAGATAAATTTGTCTTTTTATTCTTTTAACATGGAAGCCTGTTCCAGTTTCCGACAGTTTAAAAAAAAGTGCGTGCTAAGGCAAGGAAAGTCGTCCGCACCAGTAAAAAGAAATCTTGGATCACGTACACTTCTACTATTATATCTTCCACCCCTGCTTCCAGAGTTTGGGAGAAATTACGCTGAGTTTTGGGTAGATGTGTGTCCACATCTATACCTAATCTTACACACAATGGCACTAACGTAGTTTCCCCACCTGATATCGCAAACACTCTAGCAGAAACCTTTTCCAACATCTCAAGTACAGCTCAATACCAACAACTATTTCAGGCCATCAAAATTAAAAAAGAACGGCAGTCGCTTAATTTCTGTTCCCCACTCGCGTGAAACGTATAACCATCCTTTTACAGAATGGGAACTCGAAGATGCTTTAAACGCATCACACAACACATCACCAGGGCCGGATGACATACATTATCAAATGCTTCATCACATCTCTCAAGAATACAAGCTGTACATCCTACAGATGTACAACCGTATCTGGGTAGAGTGTGAGTTTCCTCAATCTTGGAGGCAGTATATTGTCATCCCAATCTTAAAACCTGGCAAAGACAGGATGAATGCTTCCAGCTACCCCCCTATTGCACTCACCAGCTGACTGTGCAAAGTATTAGAGTGCATGATAAATTGGAGGCTGGTCTGGATTTTAGAAACAAGAAAGCTTTTGACAAATATCCAGTGTAGATTTCGTTACCACAGAAGCCCAATCGACCATTTGGTTAGCTTAGAAAATGCAATATGCAATGCCTTTATCGAAGAACAACACCTTTTGGCAGTATTTTTTGACCTTAACAAAGCATATCATACCACTTGGCGGTATGGCATCCTCAGAAATCTCCATAACTGGGGTTTTAGGGGTAACATGCCCATTTTTATTTTTTATTTTTTAAAAAGTAGGGAGTTCAGAGTACGAAATGGGTCCACTTTATCAAACTGCTTCCTACAAGAAAACGGGGTACCCCAAGGTTCTATCTTAAGCGTTACACTTTTTGCCATTGCAGTGAATGGCCTGGCCACCAGCATACGAACTCCAGTGACAGGCTCACTTTTCGTTGATGACTTTGCAATCTTCTTCACACAATATCAATGGAGCAGCTCGTCAAATTCAGCTAGCCATCAACAGGGCAACCAAGTGGTGTCTTGAAAATGGGTTCAATTTCTCCCCAACAAAAACTGCTTGTATGCATTTGTGCAGATTAAGAAACCTCCATCCGCACCCTGATTTGCACATAAACTACACTGAACTCCCATTTGTAGACTCTTATTGTTTTGTGGGTCTGATATTCGATTCCAAACTCACCTGGCTACCCCATCTCCGAGCATTGAAGATGCGTTGTCAGTCCTCGCTGAACATGTTACTCATTCTAAGCCACAGATCTTGGGGTGCTGATCGTGTCAGTATGCTGCATTTCTATAGGTCTTTAATCCGGTCCAAACTAGATTATGGTTCTGTTATTTATGGCTCTGCATGGCCGTCCTCTCTACACATCTTGGACAGCGTCCATCATGCTGGCATCCGCTTAGCAACTGGTGCATTTCGTACCAGCCCTGTCCTCAGTCTGTACGCAGAGTGCGGTGAACCGTCCCTAGATGTACGAAGGCGTATACTACTGTGAAACTACGCTTGCAAATTACGTTCTACAAGAAGCAACCCAGCTTATCCCACAGTATCTCACCCACAGAACATAGCTTTGTACGCAGCAAGAACCAACGCCATCCGACCCGTTGGCATACGATATAGGTTACTTTCGGAAGAACTGGGCATTGTTTCACCATCCTTTTACAGTTATGGTTTTAGTTCCCATGCGTCCCTAGATGTACGAAGGCGTATACTACTGTGAAACTACGCTTGCAAATTACGTTCTACAAGAAGCATCCCAGCTTATCCCACAGTATCTCACCCACAGAACATAGCTTTGTACGCAGCAAGAACCAACGCCATCCGACCCGTTGGCATACGATATAGGCTACTTTCGGAAGAACTGGGCAT
>KZ870421.1:62933-74177 GCA_003456935.1 Machilis hrabei | reverse complement strand
ATATAATGTACTTTTATAACTCCACCTATTCTAGAATTAAACTGTACAATGGAATTAATTCATAATACAACTATAATATTAAAATTCATTTCTGAAATAAAAATAATACAATATGATGTAATGGGATTCGAACCCAGGTCACCAGTTTACGAGCTGCGAACCATAACCACTGCGCTACGCTCGGTGACTCGAATGTCAAGTGAACGTACCGAGTATATAAGTTTCACGTAAAAACTTTCAGCTTCATTTTCTCGGACACACGTGACCGTCGCGTCATGTCCGGTTACCCTTGTGCACAGGGGACACCCCTCTACGTTATGTTAAATTCATATTAATCCGTTCTTACCAGGTCTGATGGTCCCCTTGTAAGTGCTATTGAAGAAGGTAATACATAAATGCCAAAACGTACAGCTTCTAATATTAAACTGTTTGTCTAGGAAACCACGAAATGTCATTTTATTTAAATTGTTTGTGGACACTATAACTTGCCAATATAAAAATCACATGCTCCTTATAAGCTAAACTTCACTGACATGGTAATGTACTGACATCAACATCTTTTAGTCGGAGAAGGTAATCTAAACCTACCAATGACGAACACGTGGACCATTCATGAACGTAACAATTTATTAGTGCATTCTCTTTTNGTCACTCGTTCCCTAAACACACATTTAATTTAAAAACACACAAATCGGAACATAACACAACTCTACGGGAATCGTAAAATATTAATAATTTATGCAAAGTGTTCATTTGCATCACGCAATTACACTTACCATTTATCTCTACATTTATGGCACGTCGACATGCACAAAAATATACCGAAGCATGCAAACGCGCACAGATTTCGACTCTGCTACGACAAAGACGCAAACACGTCCGGAGTTGTCGTTCTACAATATCTAATCTATAGTTTCTATTCGGGCCCTCGACCTATACAGAAAAAGATCCTTCAATCTTTATCACACATATTTTTTGGTTCCTATAGCTATTAAGAATGTGAAAGATTTCAAATGAAGCAAACATTTTAAAACACAAAATTGTATAGTACCCAACAATTTTTTCTCTCTGCTACTTTATACATTGTTTGGTTAGCTCCACTTTCAATGTTTCAAGAAATATCTCTGCTCTCGTCGGCAGACTTCTCGAAATCGCTGCCGAGCGGTTTGAATTCCGTCTCTGGCTCCGGGATGCTAATCCACGATCTCGCGCCCGCACGCGACGGACTCGTCGCTTCGTCGATTTAATAACAATCGCTAGTACGTTCCGTCTTTGCAAGAAAAGACGGAAGAGTGAAGTGCCTGCTCGAACGCGTACGCCGCGAGATCGGGGGTTGGCATCCCAGAGCCGGAGACAGGATTTCAAACCACTCTCGGCAGATACAAACGTGGATAATTAGCGTAGTGAAAAACGCTTAGATTAAGATANACTAGACATACCAATACAGAGGTTAATAATACAGCAGCAGATTTTGAGCTTACACAGTTAAAATGCAACCTTCAGTTCTTATAAAACTACTCGATGGGCATCGACGGTCGATTCTTGTCGGTAACACGGTACCTTCACACCAAACACTTACAGAATTACATTACACTTAACAATTTTTTCTAAAGATCACAGACCCGACCCAATATAGCTACACGCTTACACAAAGATCATTACGTCTAATAATTCAATCATTTAAGACTATTTTCATGCAATCCATTTTACGCTGTGATTTATGACACAAACGTTCTTTATTACGATTGAAAATATTCCCTCGTTACGCTTTGAACGCCTTTGTTTCGGCATTATAAAGTCTTAAATTATTACATAAGTATCTAACTGTAATACATGTGGTTTATCGGACAAATACTTATTTTGAATTGCACAAACTTTTCCGAAATCAATCACGGGTTTTATGTTTGACGATGTCCAAAAATTTTGCTTGCCAAATAAACTTTGCATTAAAAGGACCCAATCAAAACAAGAGCTGCAGCAAATTAATACGATTAACAAGAACATTAAGTTAATGGAAACGCCACCGACAAAAATATAGATACGCATATAAAAAGAAATATGAATGGAAAAAAGAGGAAATTTTCTCCAAAAATCAATGAGAACTTTAAAATATAAGAATCACAATTAAATGTGGTTTGATTTCGAATGTTTTTTAATATTAACGTAGTATGCACAACGTACGACAGTTGTGCGGAAAACAAGGGCCGAATGACCAATAATATTATTAATAATAATAATAACAACTCATAAAATGATTTATTATATCTCAGCGAGCGACTATCGTTTGCTTCTGCACCTCAAAAGACTTCACTGACAACGAGCTCAAATCAAAGGTGGAGAACTGGCCGAGCTTACTGGTGGCGACCTTGTTCGGTGAGCAGAAATGAAAGCTATGATCAATGCATCAATTTTGGAGGCAACCCTGTTCAAAAGTTAAGATAATAAATCCTTTTATGGGTCATTCAGCCCTTTTGCTTTCTGAACAACCCTAATTTTATACATGAATATAAGAATAGACAATTTGAAATATTATATTAAAAGTACTAACTCTGGATCAGTTTAGCCATTTCTGATTTAATTACATATTTAATAAAGTGTAAATTTTATGCCACTGTTCAATAACCACGTGTTTATTAAATTTATAATACTTTCACCAATTTTTAACATTCATCTTCAGCATATCTACAAGGACATTTCAATAAATAAAAGGTAAACATTCGCTTGCATTAGACACCTTAATTGGGAGAGTTCTGTTTCAGGTAGCCCGCTTTGTTTTAACGCCACGACAAACGTCTGTCGTAACATAAGACGTGGCAGGACACGTGTTAAGATGCGTTTAAAAGCCACGATACTAGCTGAAATTGAAATTCGTCACGATCGCTTCGGACCCAAGAAGAAACGCAGGTCGGCAGGCGATTTGCAATACACTGTGATATTCCAACTTTTAGAGTTTGACACCTACTTTTTCTATACTAGGATCAAGGTCTTAAACATGCGAAGGAACCAAACAATTATAGGCCAATGCTGTAGTATTGTTTACGTTTAAATCAATTTATTCAAATAACTCGTTGGCTCGCCTTATTTATAGAAATGCCATTGCTGTTTTTTTTTTCTCTCGTCAATTCACCGTTTATGTTGTTACGAGACGCAGCGCAGAAAATAAATTCGACAATATTATTAACAATTCAAAATAAATACCGTCCGATGAACAAACCACTACNCCTAAAAAATGGAGTCTGTTTACACGCCTAAAGTAACTCTAGTCACTTTTAAAAAAATTTGGTCGTTAATGACGTTAAATCTAAATCCACACAAAATACATTATACCACACTCTTCATACTTCCACATGAACCATGTTGCAACCGAAATTGCAACATTTATTTATCGAATGCATTTGATGACGCAAGTCTATAGAGAGACGGTAATAAATAGCTTTTACTTAAACANAATACAAAAAATATTCACAGCTGTGGCACTCTACTTCACTTCACAACACGCTTCGATGCTATACCGCAACGACAACTTACAATTTACGTTTCGTTCTTTTAAGAAAGTATCGATAACAGATCTCGAGACAGCTGTTAGTAAAGTTTTATAAAGATTTGCAAATCTGTTTTATTCTGTCAAGACAATGATTTTCAGAATTCANATGCTTTAAAGACAGCTGGGATTTTAGATAGCCTGCAAAATTTTGATTTTTTTTTTTTCTAAAAGAGAGGCGAAGCACACGGCGCGACCTTTCCACGCGGGTCCCCCCGCCCACACCCCACGGTCGCGTAGTCCCGAGGAAACGCGGTCACGACAGGTCCGGAGAATTGGGTCTCGGAAAAAAGCCGCCCCCGTCGTCGCACAAGTAAGCCGCGCCTTCGTCTGCCGGCTCTAAATCCCAGGCGTCTTCTCACATGGCCTTTCGGTGATATTCGGGCGGCGCGACTCCGTAATCTTGCAAAGAAAACAACGTGGACGCGTTTTTCTGGAGATATCTGTAAGAAAACGAGAAGTTCACGTTAGTGTCGAACTCTGTACGCGTCGCTCTAACGGGGCTCGTTTTCAACGTCAATACATATTTCCAACCGAAGACTTGGCTAATTTTTAATGTTATATGCCGAGTATATTATAAAATCAATATATTACATACTTGTCAAATGAATATCTGACATCCGTCTAGAGAAAGAAACTATCTGAAATCGACAGTTCCCACGGGTTAATTAATATGGAATAAAAAGCACCAACAATCAAATTAGTTTTAACACATCGTCTCACAGTTTAGAACTAAAGTACCTTTTCATCAGAATAAATGAAATTAAACAAAGTGAACAATTATTTTCTGACTTTGAAGCAGGGGTCGATAACTTAACGAAATGTGCGTTAATAACGCATTTGGACACGTTACTGTTACCGCTGAATATCAGATAACGAAAACGAGTGAATAACGTTATTCGTCTCTCTGTACCTTTTCAAATGGTATATTTAAAATAATGGTCTTATAAATAACGTTATTGGTGAAAATGAAAAGCATTTTGTTATTATGGTTAAAGTTGCAGGTACAATAACGTTATTGGCGGTACCGCTGTGCCTACCTTTGGGGGTACAAATCGCATGGGCATTTTGTACCGGGAGGTTCAAATTGCCTAGGTGTTTTGTACCCCCGGGGTTACAAATCGCCGGGTAAACCGGTCTCGACTCCCTTCCAAAAAACGTTACAAACAGTAACCAAAATATATTCGTTCCTTCAATTTGGGTACACTTCCATAACCTTAAAGTACGAATAACGTTATTGCCATAACGAAACGTAATAACGCTTTTGATCATACCTACCGAAACTAAATACAACTATGTTTTGTTATTTACGGCAATTTCGTTACTGTTACGTTTATGTTGAGTTAGTGACCCTTGCTTTGAAGTAGACACATGGCACTGAAAATCTCCTGACAGAGTGTTGAAAGAAGGATCGTAATAAATTCAGGCAGGATCTTAAACGTTCATCAGTCAGAGAGCTTCAGTATTTTGATTTTATGAACTTCATTCTGTGTATAAAATCTCCTTCACAGAAAGCAGTTTACAATGCAGTTAAACAGACGGGGCCAGAAAGTAATTTCAGAGGTGTTCAGACAACTACTAATGAATGCCAGACTCAATTGTTCATTTCTTAACTTAAAAACCACATAGTGTTACCTTACTTCTCTTCCATCAGTTTCACACAATGATATACTGTTAGTCACAGCACACGGGATGCCCCGAGATAGTATTCACGAAAAGTCTAGCACGTGTTTCTCTCCGTCTTACAAGAAAATCTTGGTTAGGTATTAGTTAACGGAGACACCACAAGACGTCTTGGGTGCGACACTCGGAAATGCAAGGCAAGAAAAGTATCCCGGAAGTGTCTGCGTTTACCAGCCCTGACTATAAGTAATATATAGAGAGAAAGAGAAAAAAAAAAGAAGGAATAGTTTAGATAACTTAGTTGAACAACACCCATTGTCTGGTTAGCCGTCCTGTTCACGCTGCGAGAGAAATCTCTACTCTCGTGTGATCAAGCATCTTTTAAATCGTTTCTCTCTGGGATTCGAACCCACAAACCACAGTCGTGCAGAGTGAGATCATGAATTCAAATCCCAGTGACAAAGACAGATTGTCAGCAGCGATTTCAAGACATGTCTCTCGAAACGTAACAAATAAAGCCGAATAAAGTCAAATCGGGTAGTGTACACATTACTGTGTTTCTTTTGTGTTTAATAATATCTAAGAATGTGGCNACCCACCCATCTGCAACGTCAATGACTTTATAACAAATTGTAGCCCCAAAAGTTGGGAGCCAGCTATGACACCACCCTTTTATAATTTGAAACACTCCTTTATGCCATTAGTTATTTCAAGAATTGCACTCTCTCTGAAACAAACAAAACAATAACCAAATTAAATTTATATGTTACCAAACATAGACTACTTTGTTAGCACAAAATTATGGGAGCGGTTTAGGTTGCAACTAGATTTAAAGGAAAAACGGAAAAATTATTCTGGTTAAAATGCACCGCATCACAAAGGTCGGTAAGCTATGTTTCAATACATCGCTCTCCCTCCGGTTATAACACGGGTTTGCGGGGCACGGATCCGACCCGCGTCTGTTATAAGACGACCGTGAAATAACCAGCGGCTAGTTATTTTCTAATTCAGTGATACTTTATTGGTCGTCTCCGCTTCACACGAATTTCGTTTTTCAAATAAAATTTAAATACGACTCTTCCGTAAATATTACTTAGGTTTAACCCTTCTAAATCACCTAACTATTAAAATTAAGCGTTCTAAACCTGTAAATATAACATTACATTAAAACTTACCTTTAATTCACAAAAATTTCTAAAAATAAAGTCATTTTAATACACAATCATTTTAGTGAGCTCTACAGATGCAAATATTAAGAAACTGCCAAGTGAAGAATATGCCAACGTCAGGTCGAATCAATAAAAGTCTAATTTAACCCTAAAAATTTAATAAATTGCACAAAAAATATACCTTGTTGGCCTACAACACTTTCTTTTGCTAAGTATTTATGCAGTACGGTATATAGAAGTGTTAATAAAAAAGAAAATAAACAACAACAAATCGACATTTCATTATCGGGTAATTCTTTGAATAGATAATGATTGATTGTGGTCTCCTGTGAAACTATTTTATCCTCACCTGTGGAACCAACCCATTTGCCATCTCACATCGAGACGAAGAATGGCTTGTCGACGGTCATAACATTAAACGTCATTCGTTTCCGTTTTCCGAGTCACCGCTGCCGTTTCGAAAACTAAACGGGCCGGAAGACGGCGGAGTTATCGCCGACACGACAACGGTTATACGATCGCTTGAACGGAAGACCGAAACCAAGAATTGGTAGTTACCTTAAAAAGTCCTGAATGTGCAGCAGAAGCAGTTGAATACTTTTCTCATCCAGAGGTGTGTAAGCAAGCATGCTACCCAGCTTAACTATATATCAGAAAACAACAAGACATTATTATCGATGACATAAACGAAAAGTGAGTGTTATATGACAGACACACAGACAATGGAGCATTATTCTTAAACTGAACACTTTTCCCAGATTACACATACAGCAAATTCAGTGCTTTCACATATCCCCCTCCCCCCCCAATGAATTCAGTGCAGTAAAACACCCCACTAACAGTTTTTATTTTAAACATACAGTATTTCTGATACATTCATGAAATGACAGATAATTTTATTTAATCATTATATCCCTTTCTATAGCTTCACAGAAAACATTTTATAATTTGGACCTTACTAATTCAGACCAGGTTTCCGCCAATCAGTCTTAATTAGGGAGGGCTGACTGTATTATTCACGAATCACAAAAGAGGTCAGTTTATAATTTCAAAACTCCAAGTAACTTTAAATATATAGTACAAAAAACCCCCAGAAAACAGTAGAAAAATGCTTATGCCCTCATTATCACCATTAAATTACCCTAACTCCATCTCCCCTAGGTGACAATATCTGGCATTATACATGATACCGACACCTGCTGGGTCATTTCAGGATGACGAATAATGCTTATTTTTGTATTAATGAACACGAATGCACCCACGCCTTGCATCAGATTCGAACCCACAAAACCCAAACTAAACCATCTCCCCTAAAACCAAAGCAAAATTAAATCTACCCTTATGTTATCTCTGCTTCACGTTCACTATGATTATAATATTTTCCCCTAACAAACAAATTAATCTCATTCTTTTGAAATCTAAAACTGTATCCTGTCAAATGGAAAAAACAATCAAACTCTCTGAAAGTCAACATATTTTGACCCCAATATTTTTTTAACAGAAAAATAAGCCAATTTTATACTTGAACTGTAATTTTAAAATCTTGTGAATTTCAATTTTCTCTACAGGGTGTTTCAAAATTCGCGTGTAAAAATTGAATCGCATATTGGGGACAGCCTCAGGAGCAATTCGATGTAGGGATCCCGTGTCCGGAAACGGCTCGTTACGGCGCCGTGCGCAATTGAAGTTACTCATTTCTGGGAGTGTCTCCGGCGACACCGCATCGGCGCTCGCAGCAGGCTTGTGCTGTAAAACGAACGGATAAATTTCGATGTGCGGTGTAGCTCAGCACTTCGCTTTTGCCTCGACCAGTTGTAGCTGGACTCGATCCGAGTTCGAATCCTGGTTGGTATATCTTTTTTTTTAATTCTTGTTTTGTGTCTTTTTTTAGATTTTTGCATTCGGTAATTTTATCAAAGCCATCCCCTCCCTTTTTTCGGAACGACACAGATTTCAAGTTCCTTCCAAACGAATGAATAGTAATTGAACAAATAAATTTATGCAAAAATTTAAAAAAAGACGCAAAGCAAGAATTAAAAAAAAAAAGATAATCCGACCAGGATTCGAACTCGGATGGATTGCAGCTACAACTGGTCGAGGCAAAAGCGAAGGCACTGAGCTACACGGCACATCGAAATCTACCCGTCCGTTTTACAGGACGTGCTAGGAGGCCGATTTGCTGGCTCACCTGCCACGAGCGCTGACACGATGTTGCCGGAAATGCGTAACTTCAATTGCGCACGGCATCGTAACGAGCCATTTCCGGACACGGGTTCCCCATCTCGAATTGCTCCTGAGGCTGTCCCCAATATGCAATTCAAATTTTGAAACACCCTGTATATTCAACCACAGCTCTGTGATAAATGTAATGGTTAACAATTAGTTTAAATTTTGTCAGAAACCAGAATAGGATGTCATGATTAACTTAAAAAAGAAATGAGAGTTTTACCTTATTAAAAATCCAACTATACATTACAATATTTCTCCCAGACGACCTCCACGCTTCTTCAAGCACAAATTATATCACATTGTTCAAAATGTTATTAAACTCACATTCACTGTCCTATCGATTTGGGTCTAACTAAAACTGCAAACTCTGGGTGAAACAGCGCAACGTAGAGTTGAATTGGATTAAAACTATTTTTATAACTTTATCATCGTTAGCAATTAGTTTAAGACTAGAATACAAACCGTACGATGCAGTGCCCTTCTTGCATCATTTTTAATAGAGAAAACTAAACTACCCCTCAATGATTTTAGATGTTAATAACATGACCAAAACAATGAACAACATAAAGTTACATTGGCTTTCCCTTTAACTCATCACCGTTAGTCAGACCGTTTTGCGATTAAAAATGATCCGCCGTTACGAGTACTTGCCAAAGAGTCTAAGAAGATGACTAGCTCCATAGATTTTGCTCATCGGATTGTCAGAATGTTCGTGTAAGATCTCCGCGTACTGTGGCCTCTCGAACTTGTACAGAAGCTGTGTTCCCAACATCACGTTGAAATACTCCTTTATGCCGTTAGTTATTTCAAGGATTGCACTCTCTCTGAAACAAACAAAATAATAACCAAATTAAATTTACACGTTACCAAACATACACTACTTTCTTGTCTCGTCAGCTAGGTTTCAATACACCGCTCTCCCTCCGGTTATAACACGGGTTTGCGGGGTAGGGATCCGACTTTGTTTAATTAAGGTTTGCCAACTACAAAAAAATTAAATAGCTGCATGCATCTGTAGAGCTCACTAAAATGTAAACATTCAGAGTCCTGAAAACAGTCCCCCCCCCCCCAAAAAAAAAAACTGTGCCCTGTGATATAAATTCAAAGACCATTTACAACAAAATTTCTAATGCCCAGGACAATTCTCTCCATACAGGTAACAGCAGCTCAGTATTGACTTAAAGGGTGTGGTGCCTGTAATCACCTACGACACACCATAATAGCATTCTATTTGAGATTTGGAAAAATATACATCACTGGCTTTCAATAGTACTTCTTTCCATTTCAACTGTTAATTTCTGTGTTTATTGAAAACAGGTGAGGTGGTGACGTTTAATGTCGTATCAACACCTGATTCGTCATATTAATGAAGATAAACTAACAGTTACAAACATACAAGCCTCATGCTGGATTTGAGCCCATAACCCCTGCATATAGAGCCCTAACAACTAGATCAGACAGGTTGGCAAAAACACAAGAAAAACACCGACCGGCACGACTGAAACGGAATTAGATCGAATGAGATGTCATACAAATCTTTCTTGGAAGGAAAAAAAAACAGGCTTAGCTTCCGTGAATAATGTTTCCATTTAAAGTCGTTCACAAATGAGGCTTGAGTAAACACATCTCCTACCGATTTGGGTCTAACTAAAACTGCAAACTCTNTTACGTGGCTCAAAAAGGGATCCAAACCTTGCACATCTACTCTCCAGATTCAGACGTGATGATCCTGGCCATAGCAAGATACGCCCTTCTTCCACAAGACACAGGCATTTACTTTGGACACGGAATGAAGATATTTACAAGTCTACGACCTACTTACAATGCTCTGGGCCCTTTAAAAGCATCCGCATTACCGGGATTACGTTCATTGTCTGGATGTGACGCCACCGATTCTTTTGTAAACAAAGGCAAACCGACTTGGTGGAAAGCTTTCCAATGTGCTACTACTGATGTTTTTGAATGTTTAGCTAATCTTGGTACGTCACCAGATATTTCAGCGAAAACCAGGGCCATCTTAGAGAAGTTCATTTGCCTAACACTTTGATTGTGGATACTGGCGCAGCAAGATAGTGGCTTTTCACCAAAAAGCAGTTTTATGATGAACGTTTACCACCAACAAGAGAAGCACTTCAACCAGCAATTGAAAGAGCAAATCTGCAGGCAATGATTTAACACAATACCCAGTATTACCACCAGAAAAACATGGCTGGAAGAAAATCGAGGATATAAGTTCAAGTGTACGAAACCTTGTGCTCCATCATTCCTTTTGGAAGTCAGTAGGTGCGGATGTAAGCAGAAAAGATGTAACCAGTCATGTATTTCTGTTGTAAACCAATTGAGATGCAATGGTGATCCGGAATTGTGTGACAATGTTGGTTTCCTTACTGATGATAAGGACACTTTTTTTCAAAGTAATGATGATGATGACAATGTCGATCACAATGAATACAGTAGTTTTTGAAACCTAGTTCTATATGCTGGAGTGCTAATTATTGAAACGTATTTTTGTGTACTGTTTTCTGTACGTTGGAGTGTTATTTTTTTAAACTTAATTACTATGTTTTCAATACTAATTTCTTATCTCTTAGTCAGAATTAAGGTTATATTCGTCTAATAGCGCGTCTTATCTGCTTAACATCATAATTCCTTTTTGGATTTTGAAATACCCCACACATCTGA
>KZ870415.1:28130-43611 GCA_003456935.1 Machilis hrabei | reverse complement strand
GGAAGCACCAATGTGTTATATGCAATTTGCTTAACGTACTGTGGACATCGAAACAATATTCTCTGGGCAAAACGAAGACTACGTAGCGATTTTTCTACAACATCCAGTCATGTGATAATGAAATGTTAACTTAAAAGTACAGTACATCAGAATAACAAACTAGGTTCCTTTGTGTAAAAACAGTATTATGTAAATAAGAAAAAAAAAATAAGGTAAAATAAAATTGTGTTTTTAAAATCCCTTTTTATGGCTATCTCTTATCCAGGTGTCTAACAGAACCTTAAATACCTTGTTTTGTTCAGATACGTTGCACTCAGCGCTAATAAGGATGCGGGTTACACCTGCGTGGCCATAGCGAGCTCCCGTGTGGAGTGGTGTGTCGCCATACTACAAGAAAGAAACAAAAATACTCATGAGACTGTTCATGGGTTCTTCCACTAGCTGTATGTACAAATCACTGGGATACTCACATTATTCTTTATATCTGCTCGGCACCCAGCAAGCAAAAGTTCTCGACAACTCTGGTTGTGGCCATTCTGACAACACAAATGGAGAGCAGCGAACCCACCATGGTTTCTTAAGTGCAGATTGGCTCTTCCAACCCGACAAAGTGTTGCCACCGTCCGACTGTAACCTTTCCAACTGGCTTCGTGTAGTGGGGTGTTACCATGCTGAAATGAAGTTCGTTTAAACACTTTTACTCACAAATTATCCCATGTTTAAATTGGACAGAATTAATGCCACTTAATAAAATAAACTGTACAAGGACTGTAGTGCCTTTAATAACAATACGAACAATCGCACACTTAGATAACACATGGATGATTTTGGATGTTTGGTTTTCCGGCGCATCAACACATGGCATGTGATTCAACAAAAGACACAGGAAAGTAGTGATCTTATAGTACGTCACACTAAAATGAAAAATGGATACTAAATTGACCTTCTTCATCTGAACTTAATGCACCATGTTTCCTATGAAGATTCTTAAGCATGACAGAATAATGTCTAACACACAGAAGAATACAACAGTGTAATGTTAAGCACGTTTGATTATAAACAAGTATTAGTGTACCTTACTCAGTGAATGTGTTTTCTTCACATGAATTTTTGCTGTCAGATCTCACCAAGCTTCTTCAGATGTCCTTCAGTCTTTACATCATGAAATCACTGTTAGTTTGTCCTATGTTTAAATTAAAATTCTAAACTGACTGTTAACTTGTTAAAAACTTTTTGGAACCCCATTTTCTGTCAGAATGTATGAAGGTCAGTATACCAAAAAAGTTCCTTCACACCAAAAAGTTTTTAACAAGTTAACAGTCAGTTTAGAATTTTAATTTAAATATAGGACAAACTAACAGTGATTTCATGATGTAATGACTGAAGGACATCTNAAGAAGCTTGGTGAGATCTGACNNCAAAAATTCATGTGAAGAAAACACATTGACTGAGCAACCTAAGATGATACTTGGTTTTAACCAAATGCGCTTAACATGAATTCCGACAAAACCTTAATTAACAGTGTTATGTTAAAAAAAAAATTACTAAAGCCCTCCAAAGAACACACGCCTGATAATCTAATCTTTTTATTATATGTGGGTCATTCAGAATGTAAGAATGTGTTGATAAATACAAAACAAAAAATTAATAGCTCAAAAACATATTATATNAAAGCCAAAACTTAACTATTACACCAGTTTACTTTTCTATGTAGTCATAGCCAACAACATTACTCCACATGATACTAATTCCTTGTGGAGGAGTGTAATGCTGTACGATATTACTGACTGATGGTCCCCATCATTTTTGAGATGTGACTGGTTTCTTCAAATTCACTTGTGCTAGGAGAGCAGTTTCCAAAAATCTGGGTTTGATCCCCATCAGGCTAGGTGCAAACAGGATATATCGTAACAAAAACATTTTTGTATTGTGAAACAATACATTTGTGAGGCATTTTGCTTGACAGAAGTTGATGAAACAAAACAATGAAATCTGAATACTGTCTCTAACCACAATCAGCAACTGCTGAGATGGCAGAAAGTGAAAGTGTCTTCAAAACTGTTGCTAAAAACTGATTGTGTTAAAAGGAAAATACCATTAAAAAGGGTATATTGCTTCACCCAATAAATAAATAGCAATAAAGAAAGAAAAATTACTCTCAATGAATTTATACTAGAGCTTAGGGGGTAACCTGCAAATTTTCAAAGGACTGAGTTTCGATTTCATCGTTCAGAATGTTGAAATGTATAATCAGAAAGGAGGTAAAGTATATAACACCAGGAAAAAGGGTGTTTTGTCGAACTCATAGGTTAAATACTAATTTGTAATTGTTATTTGTTTAATACAAGCTTTAAGAAAAAAAAATAATAATGCATCCACAGGATATCCACAACGTCCATCCATTATAATGGATGGACGTTGTGGATATCCGACATTGCCATGGACGTAAACGGGACATTGAGATAGGATATCCTAGGGACATTTGTGCTGTCTGGTAAGTAGCCAGCTGTGTGTTGTGATGCATGCCCAGAAGCAGATGTTTCATGCCAGTTTGCCTTGAAACATGGGACTTAAATGTTCAGCATGTGTCGTCCTGTGTTAGTGTTTCATGTTCAATTGTTTGAGGCAGTGTGCGTAAGCTTCGTTTATATCAACATACTGTTAAAACTTATATAACACGATCACACAAAATGGTACAAATTACATTATTTCATGCTTGTAATGGCATTATAAAGTTACCAGTACCCTTCGGTATTCAGTACCTCTTTGTAAACTATGTTTAAATCTTTACTAGCATATAATATATTTACCACATTATCCTGGCGATCAACATTAGCGCCGTGTTTGAGAAGTTGTCTCACCACTTCAAGATGACCATCAGCCGCTGCTCGTTGGAGGGGAGTGCAACCAGCCTGTGCAACAGAAAAAGAAGAAGAATTGAATCAGCCATTCTCTGTACAATAAGCACACCTCTATGCAAAACAAAACAATTCTCTGAATACAGCTTACAGCTGGGTTTTATGCCAATTCCCGTCTTTAACGATAGCAGCATTAGAAAATGGTATATAATATGTGGTTGAAAGTCACATCCCTGGAAAGTCATAATTAATTCTTTTGAAATTTTCGTTAAAAATTTTTCTATCGGGAAACATTCTGATGCTAGAAAGATCCACAACAGCCAATGAGAAACAAGCTCAGCAAATAGCAGTTGTGCGCCGCCATGTTCGATTTAAAATTTTCGTGCCCAGTACATGCTGTAAATGGTAGATATTGTGGAAGGTGGCTTACAGATTCTCAAGCAATTTAACACACCAGTATTTTGAGGAAAGTGGACATAAACTAATAGCTTAATTCATTTGAACAAATTGTTCTGTCCTAACTTTGTAACCGATTTATTTTTAGAACAGAGTTACAAATATAGAAAATAAAATCTAACAGAAAGGTTTTAGTTGTTCCCCTGTCCTCCAGGCTGCAACAATGTCAAAATCAACGACAAATGTTCAGAAACTCTGGTAACACCAAATTATCTGATTTTTTTAAACAATTTTTCCAACGAGGGACACGGGGTTAGATAGGAAATTACATCCTCCCTAACCACACTTATAACAGAAACACAAAAATCCCCGAGAATTCAACGCTCTTGTACAATTTTTGCATCCTTCCTGTGTGGAAATGACTATGACAGCCAGGGGTCACGCTGCCGATCGCATTTTTCGCCAAATGAGATTTTTTTTATATATGTGGCGAATTTTTTATTAATTTGTCGATTCATTTGGCGATTTTTTTATTTGCTTGGCAATCCTATAAGATTCTTAAATTTATTTATTTTAATACTTTATTGTAATACTGTATATATTTAGCCTGTTTTCTTTCTCCTACAGTAACAGCATCGATTCTGTCGTATCCAAACGAAGTGTAGCGCGAAATTTCGTTTCGCTTAAAACGCCAATTTTCGTTCACTTACCAAGCTACGAAAAATTAAATTCGCTATTACGTCTTTCAGGCTTNGCCTGAAGACGTAGCGAATTTAATTTTTCGTAGCTTGGTAAGTGAACGAAAATTGGCGTTTTAAGCGAAACGAAATTTCGCGCTACGCTTCGTTTGGATATGACAGAATCGATGCTGGTACTGTAACTCTCGCAAACTTAAACTGTCACTTGTATTGCGTCCAATCATCCCTTTTCTTTAAGTTTATTAAATATCTACCATGTCTTGTTTAATACGAATAGTGTTATTTTATATACATGGCGACACTAAACATATTTTGGCGAAACAAATTTGTATTTGGCGAATGGAGAGGCGAAAGAAAAGGAAAAGCCAGAGCAACCACTGATGACAGCGACATGCCTCTACAGGGGTAGACAATCTATTAATTGTTTTCGAGATATTTGTAAAGTCTCTCTGTTTTTTTCAGTAATGCCTTCACATGGCATGATGCACCCAAGGCAGTATGGACAGTAAGTAATAAGGCAAATGTGCACAACTGTTAGTGCCATCTGTACTCTCACTCTTAAATGACAAAGTGCATCGTTTTGTTTTGGTCTGCGCCGTGGTCATACTCCACTGCATTCTCCACTGTGAGAAATAAATCATTTCGACAGCATGCAGTGATTGAATTTCCAGGAAATCCCAGCAGCTGATATTCAACGAAGACGTAAATAATCGTTTGGAGAAGCCTGTATGGGGGCTTCGCCTTTAAGAGTCAACAGGTGGGCATTTATAGTCCCATAATTCTACCTGCAAAACGTAAAAATGAAGGTGTTTAGAAACTGTGAAAGGTATAAATGAAAATTCATCTTATGTCATTTAAAAAGTTAATACCTATTCTACAGTGGATCGGAAATCAGGAGTTTGAAGTCGAGAGAGGCGTTACCCAGCACTCAACTTCCAGTCTGGAAAGCAATCTTAGGTCGGAAGCAGACATGGTCATCGCCCATCTTTTTGCCATGACTACCGATACCACTGGGGTAGGCCAATCACCGTTCAGTAATAACATGGCCAAGCATAAGGGCTGAGACAGATGTAAGCTACAATGTGCGCAAATGTAAAACGAAAAATGGTTTATCTTGTGAAACTCGGTTACTTTTACTTGTGGAAGAACTATCCAAAATTGTAGACAGCGGAAAACAAGTAGATGTCGTATTGTTACATTTCAGTAAAGCATTTGACACTGTAGCTCACTTACGGCTGTTACAAAAGCTAGAGGCTTATAAAATAGATAGTTCAATTCTTAACTAGTTAAAGGCTTTCCTTTATAATCAACCACAGCGGGTAATTATTAATTGAGTCACATCTAACTCTATCCAGGTAACNTCAGGAGTCCCACAGGCACTGTTTTAGGTCCGTTGTTATTTTTACTTTATATTTATGATCTACCTGCGAACATCCGGTCCTCTATTCGATTATTTGCAGACGATACCGTAATATACAGGGAAATAAATAATACAGAAGATGGTGATGAATTACAAGAGTCTCTGAGCTCTGTTCAGGATTGGTGTAATTTGTGGCATTTAAAACTAAATCCTACGAAATGCTCGGTTATCCGTATCTAAAGCGTCGACAGAAATTTCAGACCAACTATACTCTATGGTACAACACAAGTCGTAGTCAATGAATACAAGTATTTAGGAGTAATACTGTGCGAGGATCTGTCATGCAATTCCCATGTTAACTACATATTGTAGGAAAGGCGTTACGAAATCTGAGGTTCGTTCAAAGGACATTAGAGCGAAATTGATTAAAAGTTAAGCAAATCGCGTATAATGCTTTAGTATTACCAATATTACAATACTGCAGTTGTGTTTGGGACCCTCACCAATTAGGCTTACAGTGTAGGACAGCAAGGTTTGTGTTGGGTCGTTACGATAAATTAGATAGCGTATCAGAAATGTTGGAACAATTAAATTGGGTTTCATTAGCCAATAACATCCACGACAATAGGATGAAAAGGTTTAAACAAATATTTGATGGGCACGTGTCATTAAACTGCGAACGCGTGCTGCAATCAGCTACGTATATAGGCAGAAGCGATCATGTATGTAAGATAAGGGAAGTTAGGTGTAGAACAGACGGTTATCTGTATCTTTTTTTTCCTCGGGCAATGCGGGCTTGGAATCAGCTATGAGTTGGTGCACCGGCTCCCCCTGCCAAAAACAAAAGTTGATTGCGAGGTAAGACGAAGATGTAGAATAAAACGAAAGCGGTGAACATGTAATTAATGCTCGGAAGTGTTTTAATACGATAAACGTGATAAATCCAGATTAAAAGAAGTGAACGTAAAGTAAATACATGCAGAACTATGGGGAAAACTCTCGATGTGGATACGAGATTCACAGATTTAATCTTACACACTGGCTGTAATGGTACGAGTTAGGACACCAACNTTGACTGCTGATTTCGNCGTGCGAAAAAACTTCGGTCTTCCGATTTCTGGTACAACTGCCAAGTCCCAATTTACTGTACAACAGGCATTAAGCAAAGCACAGAGCGCTTATTGGACTCTCTAGATGTTTCTTCATATTTTTTTTTACTTTACCAAATAAGTCTGTAAAGAATCAGTAAATGGAAACCACGGCGTCAAACTTTTAAATGATACTTTAATTATTTGTTATACCTTTTATGGTTGCCAAATGATTTCATTACATTTTTACGTAATCTTATGGCACTGAGAATCTATCGATACTGCCACCCCGCCAAGTTTAAATCTAGTGCATAAGAGCAATGGCGTAAATTGGCAATAATGTTAGGGGATCCAGCAAATGTACATGGTTTATGGCACCGCAGGCGCCCTTATGCTGATAGTCTTATCCTTTGCAAAATGTATGCATTTTCACTGTTATATACCACGTATGTAATAACATATACACCTTTCTGTATACCATATTGTTATTACCTTCCTACCCAGCTTCTATTCAGCTGGGTAAAATAAATTGAAAATAATCTGACAGTTTTTAATTTGAGAAGTTTTCAAGTTTTCCTTTACATAGCAAGTGTACAATACGCGTTGTGTAAAGTCAAAGTTTAAAACGCGTACAAATTAAAATTGACACTAATCTGTGGAAATCGAGAAATTTGGTACTAACTGCTTTGTTCTCTTCACTTCCATGAATCGGACTAAATTAGAAATAAATGCTGCAGTGGGGATGTAAAGGCCTTCTTAACAACTGAAGTACTCTATAATTAATTGTGGTCTGAAAATTGGAAGCCTACANGAGTATTTTTTCTCTAGAATTCCAGGATGAGTATAGCCTATTCCTTTCTTTAAAATGATGGTTTTGAGGGATGAAAAAGTAATGTTCCTAACTATTTTTGTTGTTGTTGTTGTTTTGTTTAGTGTAAAGCATCAGAAAAGTTGCCAATTTTTTGGACCACTTAATTTATAGTTTTAAACCTAAATGAGAATTTGAATTCACATATTCCTCTGTCCACATATTTTCAGAAATTTTCATGAAAGGTGGCATTCCATTTGTGTTTGGCAAACATGCATAGTAGGAGGAACACTAAAGAAATCCTGAGAACCTAACAATTAACAACCCTGTATGGACAGCATTTTGCAGACCTGAGTTTTATCATTGTGGCTGTTGGGGCCTCTAGAGTCTGGATAGTCTGTAGGATAGTCGGACCACCTCGTCAAAATCGNCTGTAAAATACTAGAATATGAACGGTAGGTGTCACCGAGCCTCTGCGCAGTGCGCNGTAGCCCCGTGACGTCTTCGTAGGATAGACAGTATGACTTGAGTATATCTATTCCCGCGTTTTCTTTCGGGCTGGCTCAGGTATTGNCTGCCTAGCGCGGTATCCTACGCTGACATCACACGACCTGCGCGTGTGATACAGAGTTTGTAAAACTTGTATTTCGTTTTGTGTGAACAAATCTTGGGATTGACATGAAACATAAAGAATCTGTGAGTAGTACAATGATAATTTTTATTTATTGATTTATCTCTTGTATATTTTGTCCAATCCCCGGATTATATTTCCAGTGGGGTCCTGACCCCTCGTACCCCGCCTTTTTACGCCCTTGCATAAGAACCCTTCATTCGGCATCGTGAGAGGTACAGTACCAGCATCGATTCTGTCNTATCCAAACGAAGCGTAGCGCGAAATTTCGTTTCGCTTAAAACGCAAATTTTCGTTCACTTACCAAGCTACGAAAAATTAAATTCGCTATTACGTCTTTCAGGCTTCGCCTGAAAGACGTAGCGAATAAAACTTTTTCGTAGCTTGGTAAGTGAACGAAAATTTGCGTTTTAAGCGAAACGAAATTTCGCGCTACGCTTCGTTTGGATATGACAGAATCGATGCTGGTACTGAATTTAGTTGAAACTTGTAAGTATACAAACACGGCTGAAAATTATAAATATTCTAATCTTTCTGCTTCACCACTTTAAACACATGTCATGGTTGACACCAGTAATGAATATTAAAAGCAAAGAGAAAAAGGCCAAATACAAGGTACTGACAAAGTGTCATTAATGTTCCGTTGAAACTTCGTGTGATAAACTATTTTTTTCTGAGCTCAGCCTCTTTGTTGATGTTTCATGAGGTGAGTGCTTCTTCGCTAAAAACCAGCGGTCTGTTTGTCGAGCGCCTGACCACGTCACGACGCCTGTCAACGAACAAATGCCTATCGGCTTTAGATGTCCAGCGTAGCCGATCAACTCTTAATTGAATGCCAACGGCCAACACCCAGAGTGTATAAAATGCACTCGACAAAAAATAGAGTTGGCGATTTGAAACGGGTTAGTGTTTTAAAAGAATACCTTCAAAAGAACGATAAGAAATCCTTCAATAGAAAAAATACTGGATGCTGAAACACGCTGCGTGAAGCCTACCCACGGCTTTCTCATATTACAAGAAAGTAGACATGGAATAAGTACCTCAACAAAGGGTCCCCTGCAATACCACGTGGGTCATGCTGTTGTATTGTATCACCGTTTGTATTGTCTGCTTGTAAGGAATGTTAACGTAAGAACTAATTTGACTGGTGTTTTTGTTAATCAACAGATCATGGGATCACAACCGCGTTTGACGTTGGTGACGCCCTGGGAACAGTGTAAGCAAAGCACTCCCCCCAACTTCCCCGCCACCAGAATAGGCCTATATTATACCAGTTTGGGTTCGGAAGGGATTTCTCTAAAACATTTTCCTCTTCGAGCTGTTTTTTGGCGGCCCGTTTTCGGAACTCAGCACCACTAGGCGTTTTATTCATGTTCAGAACCACAATGATATGCAATTAAGAAACAACATAAAGCTGGTTTCCCAATGACATATGTTTTTCGGTGGAAAAAAAAATGGAAAATGATGTCGCAACTCGCAAAATATCTCATCACGTACTATGTTGTGACATCACAAGCAACGCTATGAGACTCACGCGTGCTTTGTGAGGAACTGTCCTGCGCTTTCGAAAGGCACAGTTTAGTTGACATATCGGACAATCTCTTTGCGTGTCTTGTTTGCCTTTACTATCCTTTCTGATTTATAATTCTGATGTCTACCGATTCCCTTTCCAACAGCAACAAGAAATGGCGCCTTTGAGATTGCGAAGGACGTGAATTTCGATTTTCTAATATTATATTTTAAACTATCAGTATTGACATTGACATCTTAATTGTTCGCCGCGCCATCACCGCGACTCGTGAGTTCAAGGAAATTTAACGCAGTGAAGACCAGAAAACAATAACAACGGTAACTATAACGTCAGATCACCTGATAGTTTAGCCAGTAATCACTGGCTGTTCAAATACCGCGCTGCCTGCGACTCGCTACGCCTCGTCATTGGGGAACCAGGTTCAGTCACTCCACCCAGCCGCCCCGGCATCTGATATCCGCCCGTGCTATACTAGCATACGCAGAAGTAAACACACACCTAATACATGGGAATTAATACTAAAATAACAAATATGGTTGAAGTAATGCCCATTCTACATACTGTCGCAAGCCGTATGTCGGAAGAAAAATCGGCCGTCTTGGATCACGTGACTACGGACGTCGTAAAAATAGGAATAATTTGTCGGAAGAATGAGTCCACACAGAATGTAGTATATCGTATGGTCAACGAATCAGAACACTACAAAGACAAATGTGCGGCACTAATGCTTCGCCACGTTTCCCGTTTCATAACTTCATTCTTAAAATCCCTTTCCCTTTTATCGTATAACAACTTGTTATCTTTCACGAAGTCAACAATCATCTCATCAAATCCGTCCATCTTGGACACTGACAGACTCCGCTGAAATGCATCACAAACGAAAGTGAACTCTGGAACAAAAGAAGAACGAATGGGCACGAAAACAAAACTCGCCAGCAGTCCTCGATACACACGAGCTACAGGTTGTAAGCACCAAGAAAGGGAGATTCTGATTGGCTCCGGATGCCGTATGTAGTAAAAAGATCAGAGATGACATTACGATATTCTTACGACAACNATCCGACACTGTTACGGAACACGTTTGCAAGAAAAGCGGATGTGACGTCGCAAAAATGGCAGATTTTTCTTCCGACATACGGCTTGCGACAGTATGTGGAATGGGCATATAAGGGGGCGCATCTTCAACTTTGTCGGATTTACCAGATAGATTATAAACATCAGTATAAAATTAAGTCTTATATCTTTTCGCATATTTTTTTCCCTCGTCAGCCTTTGCGCCACCAATCTCGTGCGCCCCTGGGCACGTGCCCAGTGAGCCTATTTATAAAAGCGTTCCTGCATGAAATTGTAAGTATAACAAGTGGGTCGTCTTGCTCATATCTGATGAACATGATTTATTTCTCGAAACGTTACGTTTAATTAAATGTGTTACCATTTTAGATTTTATGATCGTATGCCACTGATATTCAATTAATTTAATTCAATAATCAAGAAACCACAATGGTTTACATAAGTGCAATTCCTAAAGCCGACGTCATATGAGAACATTTTTTCTCTCAATATCAGTGTCAGAAACAGAAATAACATCATTGGAACTGTTTCAACTGTTACGTATTGTGATTGCTCACTGAATCTCTAATACTAAGAAAATTGTTGAACTCAAAGAAAATATAAACTTCCATTGATGCTATTACTGCTTCTGACGGGGACAAATGTTCTCTTGTGATATCGGCTTTACGAATTTCTAACAAATGGTTTGTAAAGGAATGAATGACGCAACCCGCGTGCCTCACACGTGTTGCGTGTTTCAAAGACGGAATACATCTGTACGTAATCAGTTTAAGCTTGACAGTAATGGTGAAACGTGGAGATATATATACCGGGTAAGCCAATTTGACCGTGAGCAGATAGCTGGGGCTGTAGAGGGCAGTTGCCAGTATTTCAGAAACAGACGCACTTGTTGGGCACTCCCGTACTACTGTATCAAGGACTGGATTAACCATGAACAGACATCCAGTAGAAGGGTGGACATTGGTCAGCCAAGCGTGGTTGATCCTAGACGTGAGCGTCTGGTGTCACGACTAGTTCTCAGTCACACAGGTCACCCACCAGTACAACAGNGGTGCAGTTCGACCCATTTCCATATGCACCATGCGTCTTACCTTGATTTGCTTGGGGCTCCACAGCCGGAGACCAACGAGGATACCCATGATGATGCCCCGGCATCGCAAACAACGCTTCGCATGGGCCAAAGAACGTCGATAATTTACCCTCGACAGATGGAAGAAGGTCGTTTGGAGTGGTGAGTCCCATTTCCTGCTGCTCCATGCAGATGGTTGGGTTCGCATTTGGCGTAAATAGCATAAATCCCTATCCTCTGGTTGCACAGTTGGAATTTAACAGACCGGTGGAAGTGGTGTTCTGGTCTGGAAACTGGGGAGATTTTCCCTGACACGCCTTAGGTCCATTGGTTATCATCCCACAAACACTGAAAGGTGAACATCACAACCGACAATCTCCATCCATACCTGCAAAACGTCTACCCCGACCACAGTGCCATCTTTCAACAGGACAACGCACCGTGTTATCTGGTTCGTTTAATTGACGAGTAAAGATAATTTCACGTTATTTCAACACAGCTATTTAATTATACATCNATATTAGCATCTAGTTTCGGAACTGATGTATGTTGACTGTTTCAATAAGATGATGGTGAGTTATTTTACAGCACGCTGGTATTAAAGGAAGTATACGAATAATATAGCTTGGGTGGATACCTTCATTGTCTACTTACGTTTATCTCTAGGTACTATGTTGTCATCAAGTCACTCATAAGCTTCAAGTTGAGTAGTTTTTTATGTTGCGTCATGTTATCACGCCGTGGGTGGGGAGCGACTTGAGATCAAAATACATTGTTGCCGCCACCTTTTTTTTATCTCAACATCGGGCATCGCTTAAACTATTTTACAAAAATTGAATGCATAGTTCATATACCGTAGCTGATATGTTGCCGTCATTCACCAATTATCAAGGTAAATTATGTAACGACATTTAAAATTCATTGGGCAGGGCGAAAGAATAGAATATAAATTTGTCGTATGAATTTAACATGAGTTAAGAACAGTGGGCAGATTCGATTAATTCGGGAGATAACCCTTGTTTCGNAATGTCGATAGCAATAAAGAAGCGACTAATCTACCACGGCTGCCAACATTCGCCTGTTTGTATTTATTTCTGCTCTGTAAAAATCACTTCAATTTAAAAGTACTGTCTAATTAAGTGATGTGCGATATACTTTTTCCTGTCACTACTTTTGACGTGGGAACATTCTTAACAGGGATTCCACAAGAGTTTATTCCCACCGTAGCACTGTTGTTTTTTTTATGGTAGGAATCCGTATCGCTACGAGGACAGAAAGAGATTCGACTTTAGGAGGACGACGAGTTTATTTAGGTGCGACTGGAGCGCCACGGGCGTGGTACCGGTACGGTCGGAGAGGAATTTACGAGGACAAAACGAGACATTTACGATTCGCGAGACTGAAATGAGCGCCAGGAGACCGCGATATCTTCGTTCATTCGAAGAACTGGCATTAAAATCTCTGCATAAAAAACAAATGACTCAACCATCTGATGAACTGCGCATGTAAAGAAAGTTTCTGTTCCATAGATGGTGAAAACAGGAGTTTGCCCTCATCCCATGACACGAATATGTCGTTGGTTTTAAACTTTTAATGTCCGAATTTGTAAATATAACCATTAATAAATGTGTTCTATGTGCCAGAGTCAGATTTGGTCCATTTTATGAAACATAAAATGGACCAAATCTTAAAATGTCTGTGTTGACTTCATCCGAAGGCTATACTACAAGTTGTACTAACGTGTTATAATAGGCATTTGAACATTCAAATCGCGTGCTCACTGACAGACAAGTAATACACATACATACCTGCCAACTTTTACGATAAAAACGCAATTCGTACGATTTTTTAACTTGAATACGATTTTCCGATTTTTAGTTTCTTTTTACGATTTTCCTTCTCTCTCTTTTNTCCCTCTAAAAAAGGCCTAGTGACGCCCCTGGCGGGGACTCATTACCGGGAGAGAGGAGGCAATCAAAGACATACGAAATGTAATTACTTCCAACATCATATTTCCTCAAATTGATTTCACAGACAAAATAAACATAATTACTAATAAGGGCTCTATGACCGAATGACGACCTCACCAAATTGGAAACCATATGTGAATACACGGAGAGATATACATTGGGAACATCTTGTATATCCTCCCAGAGCTTACAAGATTGTAGCTTTTTCTGTGAACTGCTAACTCGTTAGAAATGCGTTTTTTCTTGAAACGAAACTTGACTTGTGTATTAAGTACGTATAGAGACAAAACCAACAACACACACAAATAGTTATTGGCTGAATAAGGATGCAATAAACGTTGGGTAATAGACTGACTGAATTAATAATAAGCGAACGAGTGCCCTTCTAAAAATATGTACTCTTTAGATCTTGTTAGNTTCTTTTGTACAATTAAGAATGAGTACTACTCGTTTTTATCTCCAACTGAGTGCAATAACCGCTTCATACACAAGGAGACATAAAGATATGACTACTAACTGCGGCCGACAGTGGTGAATGGCTTTTCGTGTTCCGTGTAGAGATGGATAGCCATATAGTGCCCGTCGTGTCACGACCTTTGCAATCGCTAGTCACTCCCACACGGACACCGAATCGAATAGTTATGTGACTTGCTATCTGAGGGGGCAGACGGCTTTGAATGTAATAATAAAAAAAGAGTTACCGTTACATAGAACTATGATACTAATAATCTCACATGATTTTTACTTCTGATTGATTAGGTCATATGGAGAGCCAATCCGCGTTGTAACGACGCTTCAGGACACTTTTTTATTTAACTAATACTTGTCGATGGGACGGGATATCATTTGTAACCCTTCTTCCGAAGACGCCAACGTTCAGCTTGATGTGGGGCGCTTTACAGGATAGTCCTTTATACTCACACGGAGAAAAACGGCTAGTTGCAGTGACCATTCAATTTNTCTCCCCTTGCAGGGTAATTAGTATTTTTCATAGTTGAAGGTTGGCAGGTCTGCACATGCCTCTGACATAACTTTGAAGTACCCATGAAACGTTCGTGTTTTAAAATCATAAATACTGTACCAGTAACATAATACGTTCGTCAGTGTCAGTGTCACTTAATTTCTCACTTGAAATAATATTATACACTTGTGTATGTAGACACACTTTGCAGAAGAGTTAAACAGAAGACGTATTTTGACAAGTAACCAAACAGGTTATTCAGGCGGTATCAGAAGGTCTCCCTCCAGCCTCATTTGTCACAAATGTGTATCNCGTTTTAAGCGAAACGAAATTTCGCGCTACGCTTCGTTTGGTTATGACAGAATCGATGCTGGTACTGTAGTAAAAGTATTTTTTTCCTTACCTCAATTGAACTGATACTTTTTAGTTAAGTCGTATACTCTGAACCACTCGTACTGTTTTGGTGCAATTATGATGATGCTCAAACATATGAGAATTACCACAGTGAGCCTCCTCGGTAATCGTGATGTGGACAGTACTTATCCCCCTTCGGGTAAAGAGTTATTTAGCTTAATCATATAAGGTTATATTTATTCAATACATAATATGACAGGAAATACTGGTAAATAACAACCCCGTCCCGACCTGGGAATAAGCAAAGATAAACTAAGACAACATGCTATTATAACGCAATGAGCTTTCATCAGAGGGTAAAGAAGTTTACAAAAATATATTACTAAAATATTCCAATTAATAATTGAGTCTTCATCCATTGGTGGAGTGTTAAGAGTTGTGGGTTCAATTCCCAACTACGGTTGTGAATAGTGTTATTGTTATACGATAATAAATGACCCAAAAGATGTTAAACAAATGTAAAGCCACATGTCATTATTTGTAATATTTTTTAGTGTGGATGCTCCATCCCACTTTTCTGTGAGCCTTTCACAAAATACGTTAAAACAAATAAACTTAATTTCTTCTAGCCACACCTCGGTACTGATTAAATGCATATCACAAAAACAGTAATATCATTAGGAACC